>MSJI02000065.1:0-18946 GCA_001931905.2 Cladosporium sp. IMV 00045
GCCATGACCGGCTCGTCGCCCAGATCTATGGCCAACGACAAAACGGCAACGGGAGTAGGCGGAGTAGCAGACATGACTTGTCTTTCCTGCACCTAGGGCGGAATAGAGGCGAGGAGCCACCTCAACCTGAAAGGGTCCGCGAGACTAGGCAGGAGAAGGAGGCTAGGCGGACGGAGCGCGAAAGGCAAGCCAGGTTGAAAGAGCGCGAGAGGAGTATGCAAGAAGAGCACGTGGATGGAGGCTATTTGGTCACTTTGGGAACCTACATCGGACCTGAGGATTACAGCAAACCTGTTGTGCGACAGTTGCAGGTCAGTTGATTCTTGCGGTAGAAGATTGATGTCAGAAACTAACCATGCGCAGATTGAACGAAGGCTGGCCCCGTTCTGGAAAGGTCTTGACAACCACTCTAGCTCATGGACCGAGCATCAACTCGTCGCCGCGGCTCGTGGACTGCCCATTCCTCCTGCTGACGAGATTCCGCCAGAAATGGTCCGATCCACCTCTAATGGCGAGAACCCGCGTGGATCCGATGTGAATATCAACAACCTCACCGTGCCTATCAGCTCGCGATCACAGTCCTACCAATCCGATAGGTCCAACAACGGCCGTTTAGACGCTGCCAACTCAGGCAGTGGCACTCCTTCAACAGCTGGGCAACTATTCCGTGGCCGTGCAAAGACGTTGGCATCACTCGCGACTGGGTCTAAGAGTCAGTCGCCTGATTTGAGTCCCCAGGAAATTCGTCTGCCTCAGGATCCGTACGTCAACGGCTTGCCTGTCGAGGCGTACTTGTACCGCGAGCCTTCCGAATGTCCGATCTGCTTTCTTTATTATCCTCCATATCTGAACAAGACCCGGTGCTGCGACCAGCCCATCTGCTCGGAATGTTTCGTCCAAATCAAGCGACCCGACCCTCATCCGCCAGAGCACGAGCAGCCTGGGCAAGAAAGGCCCCCAGAGGAGGAAGCTGAGATGTTGGTCTCTGAAGTCGCCTCATGCCCATTCTGCGTCACGCCAGAGTTCGGTATCACATATGAGCCGCCCCCCTTCCGTCGTGGATTGGCCTATGCCAAACAGACGTCTCCTAATCCTTTGACGAAGACCACTTCAGCGACGTCTTCGCAGACATCATTACCCACAGCAGGCAGGCGACGAACAACTTCGATATCGGCTAATGCACCACATGTCATCACGACAGACCGAGTACGACCCGACTGGGCCAAGAAGCTCTCTGATGCACGTGCACATGCTTTGCGAAGGTCTGCGGCAGCAACAGCACTCCATAACGCGGCGTATATGTTGGGCAACAATCAAGGGGAAACATCTTCGCGCGGTGCGTTCGGCAGACGACGCAGGACGTTCTTCAGCGATAGTCCTGGTGCAAGTGGCAGTGGGACACCGCGCGACGAAGGTGGTGAGTTTGGCAAGATGAAGTAACTTGACGCGTTTGTACTGACCTCATAACAGAAAGTGGCGCTGATATAGCTCCCGATCGGACAACTTCGCGTCGCGGTCGCGTTCAGGATCTTGAAGATCTCATGATGATGGAAGCGATCAGACTGTCCCTCGCCGCTGAGGATGAAAGAAAACGAAAGGAAGAAAAGGGCGCGAGGAAAGAAGGCAAGAAGCGGGCGAAGGAAGCGAAGAAGGAAGCCAAGGCCGCCGACAAGGCTGCGAGAAAGAACAGCGGCGGCAATCAGTCGCTTTATCCAGTTGGTTCGAATGACAGCTCAACTACTTGGGCCACGTCAAGTATGGCTCGGTCGACAAGTAATCTCGGTCAACAACCTTCCATACCTGAAGAAGAGGTCCAAGGCAAGGGCAAGGCACCAGCACAAGACTTTGCTGGCTTCAAGCCCATCGCCGAAGCAACATCGACATTGAACACGGAACTTGGCGACGACGATACCAACAACGACTCAGGTCGTAGAACATCCGGGTCGCCTCCTGCAGTTTCATCTGCAGCGCGCCATCTCGAAGCGTCTCGCGCCAACCTTCAACCCTCGACTTCCTCTCCCATTCCCATGCCCATACCCAGTCCTCTCCTAAACAAAGAGCCCTCCAATACCTCCTCGATCGCATCTTCCTTCAACGACTCCATGACACAGACTCCCAACGTCGCATCTGCAGGTGGCAGCGCCCTCGACGTCTCAACACCCGACGGCGGAACCGACACCCCACAATCATCGAACGAGCCTCTCCTCAACTTCCGCTCTCTCGCGGCAATGATCGGAGAAGAAGATGAGAAGATGCTGAACAGCAAACAGAACGACCACATCGAACATGCTGAGCAGGCTCACCCTGAGTCCGAGAAAGACGGCAAAACCACGCTCACGCGCAACCGCGGAGACAGCGGCGAAAGCAGCTCATCATCCCAACGGCGTCCGCCCGTTTACACGTCGGAAGTAAAGACCAACGACGACGATGAAATCCAGCCTCTGCCCAGAGTCGTCCCCGAGGTTGAGAGCAAGAGCGCCGTCGATGTGAATGTCTTGGATCAAGGACAGGGGTACGGCGCGACTCATTGATCGTTGATGTGAGCAGCTCGCTGTAGGATATGGCATACGCGACTGGCTGAGGTCGTGACATTTTCATTTTCTCTTTGGTTTAACAGTTAACACAACCCTGCATGGCTGGCAGAACTGAGGGCCGGCGAGGTGGAGTCGATAGAAACTTGATGTGAATAGCAGCGGATCAGGAAATGATCAGGAAATCGTTGTGCATACCCTCATACTTCATCTCTTTGCATGAAACTCCTTCTCATACCATTTCATGATCATCCTTATGGAACCGACTCAAGCTCGTGCCTACATGCCGTCTCTCACCCTTTATTGTGAAAATACTACCTACTATGGCACTCTCGGCCGACCCGAGACGCTCGAAAACCGGAAAGTCGGCCATCAACCAATGAAACTGCCCGCTCACCTACCTCGGCCGAACCGACGAGCAACTTTCACGATACGACTTCGCGTTCAAACTGCGCTTGGGCGAATGGGGCAAAAGTCGCGAGCTGGGAAATGCGAAAACGTTCGCATTGTGGATATGACGAGATGAGAGTGGGCAGGCAGACGATCTGGAGGGAGGTATATAATGATCGATGGTTCGGGCTTGGGATATTGAGATTTTTTGATGGTGTTTGCAGCCGTCAATCTTCGCAACTGGTTGTCGTTTGGTGACTGATATCTACTGATTCCGCAACTACATCTAATGCCATTATACTAGGTCTGAATTGACACTTCGATATCGACATGTCCAGTCCAAAAGTCCTCATCTCCGGCGCAGGAATCGCAGGCGGCGCGTTTGCATTCTGCCTCTTGAGAGCTTTTCCCAACGCGAGGATCACGCTTGTCGAGAGGGCGAGGGAGTTGAGGTTGACGGGTGCTAGTGTTGGTACGTCTACACAGTCGATCTAGAGTTCAATCAAAGAGAGGTGCGATGCTGACGGATCATCCCACAGACATCCGCTCCAACGCCGTCGACATCATCAAATGGATGGGCGTTGAGCCCGCCATCCGCAACGCGAGCACGCACGAAGAAGGAGTGCAATTCGTGCGCAGCAACGGGAGCGAAATCGCCACTCTCCGCGCGACGGGGAGGTCAGATGTGCAAGCCATCACGTCTGAGTATGAGATTTTCCGAGGAGCGCTGGCGCAGATATTCCTCGAACCGATTCTCAACAAAGTTGACCTCGTTCTCGACGAAACGATCGAAAGCTACGAACAAGACAACGACAAAGTCACAGTAACCTTCACCAAAAGCCACAAAACCGAATCCTATGACCTCCTCGTCGGCGCCGACGGCTACACCTCCAAAATCCGCGGTACGATGCTCGGCCGCAAACCCTCGGAGCAGATCCGCGATGAAGGCCTGCACGTCGCCTACTTCACCATTAACCGCGACCTGTTGCGAGGCAGCAAACTTGCCAAAGGCTACAGCACCACGGGAGGACGCATCATGATCCTCCGACCTGATCCGCACCCTTCAGGACGCGTTAGGGCGATGTTCATGAATAGCACCTTGCCCAGTGATACGATCACGAGAGAGCGATTGAATAGAGCTTTGCGGGAGGGTGATGGAGCTTATAAACGACTGATGGAGGGGATGTTCACGGGCACAGGCTGGTTGTCGAATGAAATGTTGGCTGGAATGCGAGAAAGCGAGGATTTCTATTGCTCGGTTTTCGCGCAAACGCGCTCGCCAAAATTGCACGATGGACGCGTTGTGTTGCTTGGAGATGCGGGATATGCTTTGCCTGGTTTTGGGACGTCGGCTGCTATTATGGGCGCGTATGTGCTGGCGGGGGAGATGTTGCGTTGTGACAGTTCAGGGGAGGGTGTGAGCGTGGTTTGTGAGAGGTACGAAGAGCTTATGCTGCCTTTCATGCAGAAGCAGCAGGGGGGCGATTCGCCGGTCCCGATGCGGTTGTTGAATCCGCAGACTTGGTGGGGCATTGCGATTCGAGATGCGGTGTTGAGGTTTGCGGTTTGGAGTGGGTTGGTCGCGTTGGCGATGAGAGTTAGTGCTGCATTGGGGTTTTCGGAGGCGAGGTTGGATGTGCCTGAGTATCCTTGGCCGAAGGGAGAAGGGGAGAAGGAGGCTTGAGGGATTGAGGCGCGATGTACTCTGCTCTGTTCTCAGTTTGTAAGATCTTTCATACCACTAGATCCTCAAGAATGATTAGCTGTTCTCAGCACAATGGACAGATGGCTGCAAGTAAGTCGGCTACACCACGCTCGCTATGCGAAACATAGCCTTGTTTTTGTGAATGTGAAATGCGTAGAAGTCGGATTTCAGAGACGATATCTCGCTAACTACGAAGCCTTGCAAAGACGTCCATCAGGCTGAGGCTCCCAGTGATCCGAGCCAACGGCCGTAAGAGCGTAGAACAAGTGATTAGGATCATACTTGTCCTTGATCTGTTCAAGCCTTTCATAATTCTCACCATAAAAGACACGCTTCCAGTCCGGATCCTGGAAGTCACCTTCGTTCATGTATGCCTGACCACCTCCGGGCAGGATCTGCTTCAGACGCGGCATGATGTTTTCGGTGAGACTGTCCTGTGCATCCAGCATTTCCTGCCAGGGAGCTTCGAACGACCACGGGACGGTGATTGCTGAGGCGATAATGGCATCGCGCCAACCTGAGCTGACAGAGTTGTCCGGGAAGCCGCCAGTGGCCAATGACGCATTGAGTCCAATGCCAACTACTTGCGCACCCATTTCGTTCATGTCGCGGAAGGCGGAGATAAGGCCATCAGGGTTGTTCGTGGAAACGTTTCTGGGGATGAAAGCTCCTCCGTACAATGTTACGCCCTAGTTTCTCATCAGTAAGTGTAGCATTCCTCATAGAATCGGTAAAGGAGGAGACTTACAACAGGAATGGGGGCAAACATGGCGTCGTAGAACTCGACATAGCTATCGAAGTCCTCGAAATGGCTCGTGTAAGAGATGTTCGACTCCTCAAGCTTCCCGACGAGTGGAGCGAGGAACTCCTTCAGCTGCTCAGCGGTAACGTCGGGCCCAGAGAGAGGCGCAATCATGAAGCTCTCTGATGTAAAGTAGAAGACACTGAAAACGCCAGCATCCGCAGAAGCGGGCAGAGATGATGTAAAGGTCTCAATAGCATCATAGTACACGTCCATGTCGAGACCCCCGCTTGTGAAACCAGGTTTGCGCCAGAGGTGGGGACGTCGGGGTGGGCCTTTGCGGTCAAGCTTAGCACGATGCCATAAGTGCCACCTCCGCCGCCAGACAGGGCCCAGTAGAGATCGCTGTTCTCGTGGCGGCTAGCAATCAATGTCTCGCCTGAAGCCACGACGACTTCGTATTCGAGAGCTTGATCAGCAGCCATGCCGTGGCGAGAGCTGAGTGCCGAGTGACCGCCGCCCTGGGTGTAGCCTCCAGCGAGGCCAACGGTGGGACACTCGCCTGAGATAACCTGAAGACCTTGCTGATAGGCGGCAGCGTTGGCTTCGAAACCCTGAACGCCAGCTCCAATCTTGATAGCTTTGCCAGTGTAATACTCATCTGACCAATCCTTGAATTCGATGTCCTTGAGATTGTGGGTCCATAGTGATAGTGAGCCAGGACCCGAGCTCTTGCCAGCAAAATCGTGACCAGTGTTGTGGATTACTAGGCGAATGTTTTGCTCTTCGGCGAATTGAAGGCCAGCAGCAACTTCACCAGCGCTAGTCACGTTGATGGAATACTGGGAGTATGTACCAATCGCGCATGAACTGGACTGCGGCTGGAAGGGGTCGCAGCTTTGGTTGGCGAAATAAGGTGCCATAATAGAGGCTGGATCGGCATCACTGTACAGATGAGCAGCTGGTTCAATTAATCGGATGGTATCACGTACTGCAACTCAGGCTCTACATAGCCACTGATCCTGCAACAGTGCACACTTTTCCTCATCATAGCTTGGCCAATTCGTGTTAAGGCCATCTTCCGGGGCTGTGGAATCGTGACACGCGGCCGCCAGAGGCACAGTCGCGATCAACTGGCCTCCCACCGTCTCGTTCGAAGCCATCCATTGCTGAGTAGATGGCCAGTTAGCATCTCTGGGCATGTATCTGCAGCCATCGGTGGAATTGGTGGTCTTGTTACCGGTAGGTGCAGAGCAAACCGCACCAGAGACAGCCAAAACCGCCAGTCCAGACTTGGCGGTACAGTGAGGAGACATTGTTGTGGTCACTGCAGACACAAACATTGTTGAGAAATCCGAGCAAGAGCATTGTTGCAACAGGATTTTCGAGATGTATATAATTTCATGAAGAGGACTGTTCGCTTAGCGAGATCTCAGGGTCCATATGCAAGAGAGCATGAGCTTTCGAGGATCGTGCATGAGGCGAACGACTGAGATCCCAACGCGCATAGTAGTTGAAGAAGTAGATGCACTACTGTAGCACATTATTGCCATAGCAGCCGCTTGCCGTCTTGAATCATGAGTAAAGAGCCCGCGGCGGGCCAGTAGCGCAATACCCTTGCATTGGTGATATTATGTATGTA
Organism: Cladosporium sp. IMV 00045; assembly: GCA_001931905.2. Classification (NCBI taxonomy): domain Eukaryota; kingdom Fungi; phylum Ascomycota; class Dothideomycetes; order Cladosporiales; family Cladosporiaceae; genus Cladosporium; species Cladosporium sp. IMV 00045. The sequence continues at coordinate 7,011 of MSJI02000065.1, forward strand.
ACCGTCGACGAGCGCCTAGAGGCTTGCGAAAACTGCTAGAAGAAGTGATATGAACAAGTCTACGCAAGCGATGTGCTACGGAGGTAGGACAACTTGGATGGCATGGTGGCAAACCCTCGAATTGCAGGCCATCTGCCGTGAGAGCCGTGGATACATGGAGGATCCAGTGTAGAGCCCTGCCGCTGCGCCAGCGTGCAAAGGGAATCGTGAGCGTGGTATGGCGACGCCAAGTCGCCAGGAGAATTGGAATGTTGAGGCGATGTGAACAGGCGCAGGACCGAGATGCGGATGTGAGGTCCGTTGCGCGAAGGAACAGAAAGGTGGAGACAGACGGTACCGAGGTGGAGGAGGGTTGAACTAGCTTGGTTCTGATTGGACAAAGCACACATCACCTTCCACCTCCGTAGTAGAAGGTAGGAGGCACTGCCACCGTGGGATCCCTACAAGCGAATCCTCGAGGCTCCTACCTCCTACCTCCTATCTTTCCTTTCCGTGCTTCACACCACCACGGTCAACTCGGTCTGCGAAGGGCGACGGCCGAGCGCTGTGAGGGAGGACTGGCTGTTTTTCCGATGGAAAGAGTAGCTGGTAGCGATTTTGACACCGTGTCTCAGGCTACGGACTGGACGTAACCATGAAGAACTCTTTAGCGAGCACTGAGATCAATCTACAAGTTCTGCATAGCGCAGGGAGCTACGTTCACCAATGTTGCTCAAGCTATTAGCTCATGGACTTCGGACTGCTTCCCAGATCGAGGCGAACACCGACAACATCCTGCACTCTTGCAGTGGCGAGAGAAGTAGGCTCCACCTTCAATTCCGCCTAGGACGATACGCCTCAATTTTTAAACAATAATGGGAAAGACCAATAGGTCGAGAGTCACTTGCACAGTCTATCGGACGAGCATTTCATGCTCTTTGGCCATCCCACCGCTCTGGCAAAAGCACTCTTGTCTGCCAGGAATGCGATTGATCGCATCGGCACAGCAAATCATAGCCATCGGTTGTCAACCATTGCGATCACTGTTTTGCTGTCGCTTGACGGAGTCCAATATACCTCGTGGCAGTCGCTTCAAAGCTGGACTCACGGTGAGCTGGGCTACATGAGGCTCCTGTATGAAAGCATCAGTTCATTCCACCAGCTCATGACAAGTAGCCACTACCTTTGTTCTGAACATCTTCATTGTCATCATGCACCACGCTGTGTCGATTCCGCCATTTACCCAAGGATGGGTCTACAACCTTGAAGTTATACCAGATCGGAGTGAAGCTGGTCGGGTCATTGCCCTTGCCCTGACCTTCTCAACAGTCGCTTGTCTGCTTGTTCTGCTTCGTTTTGTGATGCGATGGAAAGTGGTTGGGCTAATAGGCGTAGGTACCGAGAGCTGCGCCCGCTAGCCGCCCCTGACTGACAGAGCTTGTAGTACGACGACTATGCTATTGCCGCGAGCGCGGTGAGTCAATAATAATGTTGATTCACGGAATACTCATGCAACGCGAAGGAGGCTGACATGGCAAGTTAGGCGCTGGGCATTGGCTACTCGGCGACTTCAATCTATCGTAAGTCTCAAGCCACGGCTTTCAGCATACTTGAAACGTATCTCACAGAGACGCAGAGACCAGATGGGGCCTTGGTCTCGGTGAAGCATACTTCCCTGAAGACACTATCGTCCGGTTCTCTTTGATTCAGTACACCGGTGGTAAGTAAGATCAGAGATCCGCAAAATGACTCCCTCGTCCAAGGACACTCATACATCGATCAGGCCCTCAATACTGCCTTGCAATCCTAGGCTTCAAAGTCTCTCTACTCGCCTCATACTTAAGAGTGGCCGGCTTCAATGCCAAATATGCCATTGCCATCCACGTGTGTATCGTGCTGGTGACGACAAGCCAGCTTATTTTCGCAGTCCTGCACGCAGTATCTTGTTTGCCCGTCGCGATGCGTGAGCTCATCACCTCTATCAGCACTGAACCTCTATTAACTGCATGGCTTCTATAGAATGGGACAGCAGTATTTCTGGGAAGTGTATTGATACTCTGTCGATGTACTTCGCTCTTGGGGGCACGAGCCTTGCGTGGGACTTGCTCATTATCGCGATGCCATTCCCTATACTCCGTCGCTTGAAACTTGACAAACGCAGTAAAGTCAGTCTCATTGTTCCCCTGATGCCCATAGCAGTCTGCTGATACCAAAACAAGGTCGCCCTGACCCTCCTTTACGGACTTGGTTGCTTCATGACCATTGTGCAAGGCCTCCGAGTCCAGACGATTGCACGCCTTGTCAACTACACCGTCTCCCAAGCCATCATTAAATGGTCCATAATCGAGATCAATCTTGGTGTAATAATCGCTTGCATTCCTACTTTCCGGCCTCTGCTCCGTATCTTTGGTCGCAAGATCACTTCTTCGAATAACACGAAGCCCAGCTCTTCTCGCAAAAAGACCGAACAACTCGCCAGCTCTTTGAGGAACGACACAAATCACTTCACCGACAACAAAAGAAATACCTTTACATCCGTCCGCGATGTGAGCAACAACAACTTTGAAGGCAATGAGATTGAGCTGTGGATTGCTTGTAGTGGTCGGTCGGCCGACTGTTGGGAAGGACGAATTGGCAGTCAAGCAGAGGCATTGCACGATCTTGGATCGACTGAGAACGATCGGAAATGTGATAAGAGCGTTACGGTCAGTCGCGAGATAAGTGTCAACTATGCAGGTGAAGGGCAAACGGTTACATGATTGCTTCAAGTTTCCAAAGGAGGCTTTGAGATTTCTGGGCTTTAATACTGTATCAGTCTTTCATTAGGAAGTGTCACAAGCTCGAGGTTGCTCAGCAAGCCTTGTATCCGCGCTGACAGATTGAGCTGCACTCTGCAGACGATTACGAAACGTATCACATGCTGGGGTATGATCACACCACTCAAAACGATTGGAAGCTGGTGGTGTTTTGTGCCACCACCCACCTTTGGCTAATCAATGCGGAGCCCGAATTGTGGCGCCTGCATTGCCAGCGAACACTCAGCTGCCGTCAGCTTCAGCCTGATTCACAGCCTTTACATGAAAGGCTGAGACCCATCTTCACCAACGCAACTTCCATGCAACAACGCAATGGCCGACCCAGTATCAGCAATAGGCATCGCGGCAGCGGCTGTTGAGTTCTTCTCTTTCAGCGCCAAAGCAATCAGTCTATGCAAACAGATCCACAGCAACGCCTCTGGAGCCACACAAGCAAATGAAGATCTGGAAAGATCAATTCGTAAGCTCAGCGACATCCAAAAGGAATTGCGGATCACGACAGTTGGTGCCCCTCATGCCGAGATAGCAAAAGCACAACGAGAATGCCTGGAGATTTTTGAAAAATTGCTCAAGCTCCTCGATGGGCTCAAGGCTTCTTCGCAGCTTCAAAAGTCGCGCTTTTTGAAAAATGTTTCAGCAACGTGGAGTGCAATGAGATCTAAAAGCAAGGTCGAAAAGTTGGAAGCGAAGCTGAGGATAGCCGAGCGACAGTTCATGAGCGCGTTAACAATCGACACACGCAACGCCATCGAGGAAATCCTTCAGCAGCAGGGCAAAGATACTGATGTTCTCGAGAAGCTTCGAGAAGGGATGCAAGAGCTGCGACCGGAGGTGAAGCACGCCCGAGAGGAATCGAAGGTAGCGCATGCGAAGACGCACGAGGGACTTGCAACAGCGGAACGAAAACTTGAAGCTCTGGACGTGGCGAATACTACCTCACATCTCACCACTCACAAGGAGATCGGACAATTGGGTTCAAATATGGAACAACAATTCGAGAATTCCCATGTTTCTGCCCTCCACCGCGAGATCTTGGGAGGCCTAGAATTCCCCGAAATGAACGCGCGGCAACAGGATATCAAGCCACCTGCAGAGGGCACATTCGAGTGGGTATTTGATGGAACATCGCCGCATAAGGTTCATTACGACAAAGACCGCCCGTATCCTTATGAGCATGCATGGCGATATGACAACGACGATGTAGTCAAAGAGGACCTAGCGCTTCGAGCAAGACTTTTGCAATGGCTGAAAAGTGACGAGCCGATCTTTTGGGTCAATGGAAAGGCAGGATCTGGCAAGTCGAGTTTGATGTCATTTATCGCCAACGATGATCGTTCAATGGAAGCATTGAGGCTATGGTCGAACGATTCTACTGTATACATCATCAAATTCTTCTTCTGGAAACCAGGCTCGCCTCTTCAGAGAAGCATTCCCGGCCTACTTCGATCATTACTCTACCAGCTGCTGAATATGGACCCCAAAAAGATCGATGATCTCCAAGCCAACGGGCTACTGACGGCTCATTCGGACTGGCCTCAAGCGAAGCTTTTGAAAACTCTGGGGAAAGTCCTTGACATGTCTCACGAAACACACATCTGCTTTTTCATCGATGGCCTGGACGAGCATGACGGCGACTATACAGACCTTCTTGACTTGCTTCTGCAAACAAAATCCGCATCAAAAATCAAGACTTGTCTGTCGAGCAGACCCGAGCCTGCTTTCCTGGAGAGGCTGCAACGATTCTCGTCAATCAGTATGCAAGATCTGAATCGAGCGGATATTGAAACATTGGTTCGGCAAAAGCTGCAGCCGTATGAAGTACACCATCCACTTCTTGTACATAAAGTGACCGGGCGCGCTGAAGGGATCTTTCTCTGGGCCGTCTTGGTCTGCGGCTCACTCGTCGCTGGTCATGCAGCACACGACAGTACGGAAATGCTGGAAGAACGCTTGAATGCTATACCTTCCGGTCTTCGAGAGCTTTTCAATCATATGTTCTCGAAGATTGACGAACCACACCGCAAGTCGCTGGTGCTGTACTGTTACCTGTTGAAATGGAATTCGCAGCATCTTACTTTTCCTCCACATGTTGAGCTTATCACAGCGTCGCTGCATGCCGAAACAACTTCATCCCTGGAAGAATTCCTCAGCTTCTGCGAGACAGTTGAGAAACAAATCGTGGCTCAGAGTAAGGGACTCATTGAAATTGCCAAAGAGAAGCCTGGAACCTCCGTGATCAATGCCTGGTCTCTCAGGGACCAGATGGACCACAAGATTCCTTTGAGCTCCACCGGTTGGGCGAGAAACCAGAGATTGCTCGATTTCGCAAACCTGAGAATACAGTGGGTGCATCGGACAGCTCATGATTGCATTTTTGGTGAAAACAACGAGAGAATTGCAGCATGGCTACGATCTATCGATGAAGACGAGCTCCGGAGACAAGTCGTATTTGGATGCTTGTGGCTTGCACGATGGTCGCCCACAACGAGGGTTATCAGAAAGGATGTAGACAGTACTGCCGAGACGAGAAGCGTCATTTTCGGGCTCACAAAAGATGTTGCAACACTCTGCAGCTTTTCCGAACAACGAAACTACCAGGCTCTTGATACAATGCTTGACCTACTGGTCTCTTCATTTGATCACGGCAGCCGCGAGAACTGTAGGAAGCTTCTTCTGGACTGTCAAGTCAAGCAATACGACTTTACTCCGATAGAATGGACGCCTCTTGTCCAATTCTGGCATGCTATCTGTTCTGGAGCGGTTCATGGCTATTATCTCTCGCGATTTGATCAATTGGAAAACCACTCTTTCGCATCTGCCATATGCGCTGATTTGATTATTGCACTGGGTGAATATGACAAGGAATGGATTCGTGGTTCATATGCTCCCCGCCTTCTTGATGTCATGTCTCGAAAGCTTGCGCTCGATGCGCAATCAATGCGATCATCTGGCCAACTGACACCCGACAGGCATTGCGAAGTTCTGGGCCAAGAGTCCTCTTACAGAAGGCTGATCTTGACATGGGAAGGGAACGGTGGCCACGTTGATCTACCCATCGTCCTTGGTGTTGCCGAAATGTTGCATTATGATTACCGGGGGGAGGAGGATGAGCCAGCTTTGCAACTGACACGAATGATAGACATGTTCAACACCCGTATACCGTTGATCGGAGTGCTCAATACCGGCGCAGATAATAGCATTCTACCTCCTCAGTTCTTATGGGGGATTGAAGATTATGCAAAAAATTACGCTGCTCACTTGGGCCACGCTTTGCCGCAGTCAATTGACGACGTCTCGCCCGCTTTGCGTCTGATGTGCTTGCGTACACCTGGACATCCAAAACCCAAGGTCACTGACGAGAGAAACAAGCACTGGTCACCCGAGGTTGTCGCTTCAATTGAGATGAGCAGCACTGTGAAGGCGATGCTACTGGATCAGAAAGTGAAGGAAGTCGACTACGAAAAAGGGGGAGCCGGAACGTGTTGGCTTGGTACGCCAGCAGACTTCACGAAATGTCACGAAGCCATCGTGAGCGACATTTGGGCCGACGCTAAGCACGAGCTCAATGCATGGCAACAGCTTTATGCCCTTGCCTGTGTGAAGACATATTTCAGAATGATGTGGATATCCGAACGAGAGGCTCCCTCTCCACATTCTTCGTCCGGAGAGGAGAGCGAGAATTCCGATGTCGCGGAGATTGATTGAGCTTGGGAAACCGGTGGCGGTGAGCCCATAATGTACATATTTCGCATGGCTGTGGAACCATTCTGTAAGTCTTCAAGTGTCTACCTACGCAACTTTGATGTCTTACGATTCGTTGGTATAGTGATGACAGGATAAGGTAGACAGGTGGACACTAAAGCATATCAGCCGTTGCCGATGGCCGATGCTCAACGGGCCGTTGTGGACCTGCTTTAGCCTGGCACGTGAATCCGGGGGTTAAGGTATTGCAAGCATTAAGACCATACAGAAATGCAGAGATGTGATTGATGTGACGAGAAGCGAGATCTTGGACAGATCCCTGAAACGAGACTTTTGAATGGGATGGACGTATGGACCATCACTGAAGATCGTCGAGGCTTTCGGTTACGACGTTACACATGAATGATGAGCGAAGATTTTGTGTAATCTACGTCTATTGCCGAGAAGATCGGCAGACACGGCTCCATTTCCCATTCGATGAACCTTCTTTTCTGCACATACCGCCTGACACGGCCTTCTCTGTCTTCTCCGCACTTGCTGTCGCAACTTTCCAACTCCACGACTCCCACTTGCTTGTCTCCCAACAACTACGCTGCATCGTTCACAGCAGTTGTAGTTCCCCTTCAACAGCGAATCTCCCAAACTCTTTTATCAGCTTATCGGCGCTGGACGCTTCTTTCCCCTCGCCTTGATTGACAATTCCCATACGCGACCACTCCGATACCGATAGCGACGGGATATTACGGTGTGCTTGGCCGGGAGCATCGTAAGATTGGACCAGTACTAGGCGAATATGGTACTTACACGAGAAGGATCCTCTCCACAAGACCCAGACAAGTTTCCGACGGCGCAGCTCTTTCTGCTAGGTTCGTCTTGCGATTGCATTGTGCCTTAACATCGCATCAGTTTACTGATACATGCATTACAGCGCTTGTACGAGTCGCCGAGCCCATTGCGATTACCTCGATTTTCCCATACGCATGGAAGCTAGTGTTGCACTTTGAGATTGGCGATAGGAGCAATGCATCATTCTATGCGGGAATACTCATTGCGGCTTTCGCTTTGGCGGAGGCCTGCAGCAGTGTGTACGTTCAGTTAGGCAGAGATTTACGTGAAATCTTGGGAGAGTTTTCCAATCTCGGAATCAAGTGGCTGACTTGGATGGCAGGTTCTGGGGCGCGCTCTCGGATAAGCTAGGAAGAAAACCGGTCGTTCTAATGGGATGCTGCGGAACCATTGTTTCTCTTTTATCGGTCGGTTTGAGTACAAACTTCTGGATTGCACTGATTGGCAGAGCACTTGGTGGAGCCCTCAATGGTAACATGGGTGTAATCCAAACAATGGTGGGCGAGATGATCACCAATCCGGAGCATGAGCGTAAGCATAGGCCCATCCTCCTCATGAATTCCATCATTGACGTTCAACAGCCAAAGCATACGCCGTTATGCCATTTGTATGGTCTGTGGGAACGATCGTCGGCCCTTCTATTGGTGGACTATTCTCTGAGCCGGTCAAGAATTTCCCGCGATACTTCTCCGCGCATGGGGTGTTCGATCGCTTTCCTTACCTTCTACCCAACCTGATCTGCTCTGCCTTGATGGTACTCTCCATCATTGCAGCCTGGATCTTCATGGACGAGACACACCCCGACAAGCAGCCACCCAGCCAGACGAACGAACCGCACAGACCCAGCATGTCTACCGGCAGACCTCTTTTCCCAGCTCAACCTACTTCCACCGGCGCTGGCGCAAACATTGAGCATGAAAGCTATGGCACTTTCAATCACATTGAGGAATCAGCAGTTAAGGAAGACTGGAACGTCAAAGCCGACGGAACAAGCAGACCGTCTAGTACGAGCGAGAAAACTTTCACAAAGCGCGTCATTCTCCTCACGGTGGCTTTGGGTATCTTCACGTACCACAGCATGACTTACGATCATCTCTTGCCGATCTTCTTCCAGGATGAGCGCGTCCCACCTGATGGAACCCACATGCTGGATGACAGCTTCACGCCAGGCTCGCTTGCTGGTGGCCTTGGGCTCAGTACAAAGGATGTCGGCGTCGTAATGACAGTACAGGGCCTCATCGCACTCTTTATCCAGGCGGTAGTATTTCCATTGATGGCAAGCTACCTCGGCATCTGGCGCACCTTCATTGTCGTCACCTTGGCACACCCAATCGCCTACTTCATCGTCCCTTGGCTTGTCTACCTGCCGCAAAATCTGCTCTACCCTGGAATCTACGCTTGTCTCACCATCCGCAACCTCACCTCGATCGTGGCCTATCCGATTCTCCTCATCCTGATAAAAGAAGCCTCCCCTGCACCCAACTGTCTCGGCAAAATCAACGGTTTGGCTGCTTCCACCGGCGCCGCCTGCCGCACGATGGCTGCACCAATTGCTGGCTTCTTGTACGGCGTTGGTATTCAGGTCGACTTCACTGCTCTCGCTTGGTGGGCCAGCACCGTGGTTGCTCTCGTTGGTGCGGTGCAGGCTTTCTTCATCGTCCAGCGAAAGACCGGTCCTCAGCATGAAGTCCACGTTGCTGCACCTTTCCACTTCATGGAGAACGAGCACCAAGAGCGTCGCCACCGTCATTCGGTCGTGCACATTCACATTGGAGAAGAGGAAGGAAATGCTGGTGCGAATGAGAGAACACCTCTGAGGCCCACGCGTTCTGCGCTGCATTGAGATGGTTTGGAGCAGCGTTCGGTATGGCTCTTCAGGTGCGTACAAAGTGTCTTTTGTTGCGTTCAGTGGATAATGAGGTTCGCTCTTTGTTCCGTTCTTGATTCTTTTTGATCATCCAAGCTTAGAGCGCTCGCTTCGGTCTTGTTATTTGTTGTCCTTTCATTGGTGTTAGCGGGTACACGGAACACAGTACACGGCAGACAGAATGGATACCCTTCTTTGGAGTTCACGGTGGGTATACATGGTCCGGCTTATACATTCGTAAAGGAGATAGAGACTGTATCACGTTAATGCTTTGCAGCACCTTGGTCCTCTCGCAGATCCGTGTCGTATGTTAGGGTAAGATGTAGCACAGTAAGTGAGGCCTCAAGAAAGACATCATGATGGTGTTGCTTACGATACGCTCCCTGGTCTGGCTGGTTCATATCGCCAATACCGTCGAGCATCGATGCGTTTGCAAGCTGTTAACCAAGGTATTATGACTTTCTCCGCCGTTTTCTGTAGATGTTCGTCGACTTTGACGCGCTCGTCGACATCGACGCGCCTCAATGCAATTTCCGAATCGCCGCCGCAAGCTCTCTATTCACATGCATTCGCCACCCTTGCTATTGTGACTCCGCCCAATCGCTTGATGCACACCTGCGAAATCCCACACCACTCGCTTCACGACCTCTTCCCTTCCGCACAAGCAGCAGACCAGACCCTCCAACCGCTCTATCGCTATATATCAACAGCGTACACTATTCTACAAGAGCCAACAACATCACGACGCCGACGTCTGCTGCACACTGCCTTCACGGCTCCAAGATCGACACTCCAACGACTCTCGCACCACCTCGTAAGTATCCCCTAACCGCTTCTTCAAAACGTATCAACCAACAATCACAGCAGCCACCAGCGCAACAATGGCGACCACTGCAGTCCACCGCGCCCTCAACACCACCGAGCTCCTCGAGATGATCCTCCTCGAAGAAGCCATCGATCTGCACCAGTTGTTCGCCTGCCAGCGCGTCAACAAGAAGTTCGGCGCCGTCATGGAAGGCTCCGAGAAGCTGCGCATCAAAATGTGCCTGCAGCACAGCGACAAGGACCTCGCCCCAAAAGAGGGCAAAGAAGAAGAGTGGCTGAGAGACGGCAAGACCGTCGCCAACTTCCTCAACCCGCTGCTCGGGCACGTCAAGCGAATTGTCGTGTACACCTGGTGGGCGCGCGGTGCCGAGGAGACGTATTTCTTCGACACGGAGGACAGGAGGAGCGCCGTCCCCGTCGTCATCGACCCCAAGATCGCGCCGGAGTTGGCGCTGTTCAACGATGTTTTGTTGGAGTTTTGGAGGAAGGATGGCCGCCTGCGCGTCGCGTTCAGAGTCAGCGACGTGGCGAGGATGAAGTTCAGATCTCGCCCAGGGGGCTCGTGGCGTAAGATGATGCTGACCAGTACGCCCGCCGTCGCCGCCGCAGAGGGCTCGGAGGCCCAGCAAAGGGCGAAGGTCACTCTCGGGCAGTTCGCGGATATGCTGGTGGAGAGGTCGGCGCCCGGCGAGGCACCTTTCCACCACCGCGAGCGCGTGGAAGACGTTTGGCAGTAGATAGAGGACGGGCAGACGAGACATGACAAGACAAGACAAGTACCAGATGCACCATTTGCATAGTTCCCTCAGGTTTTTACGGAGAAGCTTAGTTCGAAGATCAAGGATCTGCGTGGCAGGATAGCTGACTGACTATATCAAGCGTGATGGTACTAGCATGGCCGTCACGGAGAGACATGGTTTGAAACTTAAAGATCTCTGTGGCAGGGTATTAGTTTGAATACACCCAGCGTGTTGGTATATGCATGCCCAACACGGAGAGACGTCGTTCGGAGAACAAGGATCTCCAAGACAAGGGTGACAGATCGATGAAACCATGCATAATGGTACCAGCGTGAATGATACCCAGAAGCATGGTCCTGAGCATACTACTCTCGGAGGAACCGTAGTGGCTTACACAAACTAAAATCGATGGTACTAGCATGGCCGACACGGAGAAGCGTCGCTTAAAAGCTAGGACTCTCGATGGATCTCCAATAGCTTACATGGTCGAGAGTCGATGGTGGGAGCATAGGCGACACCGAGAAGCATCGTTCTGGACCTATTGTCCTCAATGGAACTGTCTTAGTTCACATGATTTGAACACGATGGTACAAGCATAACCGATACGGAGAAGCATCTTTCTAAGCTCACTTCTCTCAATGGATCTGTGGCAGATTAAACGATCTGAAGTCGATGGTACAAGCATAGCCGCCACGGAGATGCGTCGTTCAGGGCTTATTACTCTCAAAGGAACTGTCTCTGTTCACATGATGTGAAAACGATGGTACAAGCACAGCCGCCACGGAGATACATCGTCCAGAGCTTGCTACTCTCAATGGAACCGTCTCTGTCCATATGATCTGGAGACGATGATACAAGCATAGCCGACGCGGAGAAGCGTCACTCCGGGCTCTCTTCTCCGAGTGGAACTGTATACATGTCCATGATCTGGAGACGACGATACGAGCACTGCGGTTCCGGAGAAGACTCTGTGGATCAATAGGGATCTCATCAATATGAAACCACAGAATAAGCATAACATGAATAAAACAGGTGAATAAATTGCAGAATGCTACAACGTGACGATAGATAAAACAGCAAAGAAAAGAGCCCAAAACGCAAGAAGAACCAAGACAGTCGACAATGTAATCCCCCTTCCACTTTCCTTCCCTCCCCTGCCAA
>MSJI02000066.1:0-16525 GCA_001931905.2 Cladosporium sp. IMV 00045
TACCTCTCGCAGTACTACGAGCTCGTCCTCTTCACCTCCGTGCCGATCGCCATGGCCGACCCGGTCATCAAGAAGCTCGACCCCTTCCACTTCATCATGTGGCCGCTCGGCCGCGAGGCCACCAAATACGAGAACGGGCAGTACGTCAAGGACCTCGAGTACCTCAACCGCGACCTCAGCAAGACCATCATCATCGACACGCACGCGCCCCACGTCAAGAACCAGCCCAACAACGCCATCGTCCTGCCCAAGTGGACCGGCGACCCCAAGGACCCGCACACCAAGGACCTCGTCGGCCTGATCCCCTTCCTGGAATACGTCGCGACCATGGGCATCGACGACGTGCGCCCCGTCATCAAGTCCTTCGAAGGCAAGGACGTGCCCGAGGAATTCATGCGCCGCGAGAACGAGGCCCGCAAGCGCTTCCACGAGCAGCTCGAGCAGCAGAAGAGCAAGGCGCCCAAGTTCTCTCTGGGCGGCATGCTCGGCGCCAACCTGGGCATCAAGGGCGACAAGATGGGCGGCGGCATGGTGCTCGCGGACGGTCAGAGCGTCTCCGAGGGTCTGGCGCAGGGCAAGATGCTCAGCGACCAGATCCGCGAGCAGGGCCAGAAGCAGTACGAGCACCTGGAGAAGCAGATCCGCGAGCACGGCGCGCAGTGGTTGAAAGAGGAGGAGGAGGAGACGAAGAAGATGATGGACGCGCAGGTCAAGGAGATGAAGAGCGGTGCCTTCTCTTGGTTCGGTGGTGGGAAGAAGGAGTAAGGAGATGGCGATATGCACCACACGCTAAAAGCACAGATTGAGGCTCTCGCGTCGGAAGATTCCTTCACTCTTGTACATTTCGGACGATTGGAAGCGCATGGAGAAGTGCATGTTGGGGGAGTCTTGCTTCGAAGGGTGTATGCTTTCGAAACGTCGTTTCGATTTTCCCTGCCTATGACTTGATTTGATAGAAGGGGATTTGAAAGGGCGCCATCCTTTTATCATTATCATTATTATTATGTAACACTAGCCGCTACGCACAGAGAAACACTTGTACATCATGGTTCTACCTTTGCCCCTTTTCATTGGTCTGTCATCAGTTTTACTACTACCGAGAAAAAAATCAAAATCAAAATCAAAGCATAGCCAAGAGCAGACTACCCACCACAACAACCCCCAGCACCTCACACCTTCTTCAAAGGCCTATACTCCGCCTCCCACATCTGCTCCCTAATCCACTCCTCCAGCCTCCCCCTCCCCTCCTCACTATCATCCCCCTCCTCAACACCCGGCACCTCCCTCCCTGCCACCCCCTCCCTAACAGCCTGCCTCACCACCGCCGCCCCAATCCGCACACTCACCTCCCGCACCTCCGTCACATCCGGCAAAAGTCCCGCGTCCGCGTCCCGCAGCGCAGGCGCCTGCGCCGCGAGCGCTTTGGTCGCTTCCACGAGCATCGAGGGCGTTACTAGCTTCGCGCCGGAGAGGACGGCCCCCAGTCCGATGCCGGGGAAGCATGTGCTGTTGTTGCATTCGGCGATCTGGCGCGTGCGGTTGTTGGGGAGTGAAATAGGCGGGAAGGGCGAGCCGGTCGCGATTAGAGCGGTGTGGTTGGTCCAGTGGGAGAGGTCTTTGGGGTCCGCTGAGAGGTGGGTGGGTCAGGTTTGGGGGCTTGGGGGTTTGGGGGAAGGGGAGGGGGTTGACTTACCTTCGTGAAGACGCGTGGGATTGCTCAAGGGGAAAATTATGGGTCGATCCACGTGGGAAGCCATTTCTCGCACGATTTCTTTGGTGAAGGATTTCGGTTTTGTCGACGTCCCGATCAGAACGTGCGGTTTGACTTGTTTGACGATGGAGAGCAGGGATTTGTTGGCTTCTTTGCTGGGCCATTCGCTGTCCTCACGAGCGTACGGGTGTTGAGCGGGCGTGAGGTCGTCTTTCATCGACGCGAGGAGAATGCCTGGTTTGTCGACGCAGTAGATCTGTTTCCTCGCTTCGTCTTTACTCTTCCCGCTTTCCAGCGCTATGGCGTCTGTGATTTGGTCTGCGATTCCTGTCCCAGCCGTGCCAGAGCCGTACATGACGACGCGCAGGTCGGCCAGGGAGAGGTTGGCGACTTTGCAGGCAGCGTAGAGGGCGGCGAGGGTGACGCAGCCGGTTCCTTGCACGTCGTCGTTGAAGCAGGGGATTTTGTCCGAGTGCTGGTCGAGAATGCGTCGCGCGTTGGGCAGGCCGAAGTCTTCGAAGTGGATCAGCGCTTTCGGGTAGCGTTTGCGCGCGGCGCTGATGAAGCGGTCGACGAAGGCGTCGTATTCCTCGCCGCGGACGCGTGGGCGTTGAAGGCCGAGGTAGAGTTTGTCGTTGAGGAGCTCGTGGTTGTCGGTGCCGGTGTCGAGGATTACGGGGAGGGTGCGGCTGGGGTGGATGCCGGCGCAGAGAGTGTAGATGACTAGCTTTGCGATGGAGATCAGGATGCCGCCGACACCTTGGTCGCCGATGCCTAGGATCTGCTCGCCGTCGCTGACGGCGATGATGTCGACGTCGTCTGGTGAGGCTCGTCTGTCCAGGATGGATTCAATATCGTCGGGCTTGTCGATGGTGAGGAAGCAGCCTTCGGGCTTGCGAAATAGGCGGCTGTAGTTTGCGATTGCATCTCCCTCGGTCGGCGTGTAGATGATTGGGAACATTTCCTTCAGATGGGTTTGGATCAACTTGAAGTAGAGCACTTCGTTCTGCTCCTTCATCGATGTCATGAAGGTGTTTTTGCCGACCGCCGTGCTTCGGTCTTGGAACTGATCATAGGCACGCTCGACCTGCTCGTCCAGCGAGTGGACTCTCGATGGTAAGAGGCCATTGAGTGCGAACTCCTTACGCTCCTGCTCATTGAAAGCCGAGCCTTTGTTGAAAGATGGGTCGTTGAGAAGCTCCTCGCCCTGTGAATTGTTAGAGCGAATACAGCTGGTGCAGAAGACAAATCTGAAGTCACCTCAAGAGGGCATTCGCGAGGACCAGACTTCGACCACGGAGTCATGTTATCGATGTGATCTGCAGTGAGGTTTGGATGTTGTTGAAGTTGGGAGATTGGTCAAGCTACAGGGCTGAAGGGCTGAACATGAAGCCGTGATATACATAGCACGGCCTCGAGGTTGAGAAGCAATGATATACTTTAAGCTTAAACATCACTAAGCTCACTACTGCAATTTGTAACAGCGACATCATCATCATGATCGGGATCATGATTAAAACAATAACAAAGCTCGAAACGGGTTTGCACTCCTCGGAGCGGCGGAATAGGACCGAAAGGATATGACGTCACTGGGAGACATTTGACCCATTCATGGAATCGAAATCATGTGATTTGGGTATATGAGCTGGCCATTTCTAGGCTACTCTGTACTCTACGCCTGCTCAGCTCACTTTCATTGCTGCCTGACCATGGCTTGGAGTGCATCGAAAATTTCATGCGAGGATGAGCTGAACCCGGCCTGCAAGCCACATGTGTGCACTGCACTGGCTAGACCGCAGACCGGTTGCGATTTGCTGAACATATCTCTTCCATTCAAGGGAGAGACTCAAGAAACATACACGAATTGTACCATGCAGTCAGCTTATTTTGCAGATTCATGGCTGGAGTTGAGCTGACTGTTCTCGGTTGCCTGCTGGAGTGACCATCTCCCCATAGCTATGGTGGGCAACATGTATTTTTTACATGTTCATTGGCGTGGACATAAATACGACCTCAACTGGGGGGTTTTGAACGACAAGAACCTTACACTTACTTCTTCAGATCACTCATCTATACCCTCATCCTAGCAGTCTTGTCAATCTCCTGGCACCTTGGTCGCAACTGTAGACAAGCCCTCCGCACCACGCGAGCCGACTGTCACAGCAGCTGAGGATTACCGAAAGATGCCCTCGATTGGGAAAATTCGTCCCCTTAAAAGCTCCAACAGCCAGCTCCGGCTGTTGAAGTTCGTTTCAGAGGTCGGTGTGGATGTTCCCAGTGTCGAACTCGAAGCGGTCTCAACAGACGACGCGTTCTCCAAAGAAAACCCATTGCGATACCACGCCATATCTTATACCTGGGGCTCAAGAAACCCACAGAAACCGATTGTTGTCGACAAAGGGGAGTTTGAGGTGAATCTAAACTGCCGAAAGCTCTTCTCCAGGCCCAACGATGTGTTTGGGCTCAAAAGCAGACCCGAGCTCAAGAAGATGCTGGGGACGATTATTACTGGATCGATGCGATTTGTATCAATCAACAGGACCACGAGGAGAAGGCCAACCAAGTCCAGCTGATGGGAAAGATATACGACAACGCGGTGCAAGTGCTGTCGTGTATCGGAGACGAAGCCGATGACAGCAACCTTGTGATGGACATGTTGCAGAGTGCGCCTGATCATCTGGTTGGGAAGGAGTGGCCCCGAGTAAAGTTTGGTTTTTGGACATTCTTGTGGTTGATGTGGAAATCCAAAGCCGATATTGAGAAAGTCAGCGTCGCACTGGAGTCCATGCTTGAGAGAGAGTATTTCAAGAGAGTCTGGGTCTTGCAAGAAGTGTTCCGCAAACAATCAAGGACGTTCCTGTGTTGTGGAGAGCGCCATGTGCCTTTCAAGGCACTCTTCGCGCTGAAACGTGCGTTCTTCTACGCAAACTTCGAAGGCTCCCATTACGATTTCTTGAGGTGGCTGTCGGAGGCCATGCATTTGACAAAAGGCCATTTTCACGCTATTGGCCAGCGTTGGGCTAAGTACGAACATCCGAATCTGTCTGCAAGCTTTCTGGTCGACGTGAGCTTTCCAGGCAAAAGGTTCAGCAACCAAACCAATGGCTGCACCACAGACGATGGCAAAGATGGCTTAGAAGAGGTCTTGGAGATGGCTTCTGCCTTTGGCTGCTCAGATGCCAGAGACATCATCTATGGAACCCTTCAGCTCGTTGACTGGCGGTCCCGAGCGGAAATTCACCCAGACTACAGAAAGTCGCGCTTCGAGTTGGCGCTCGAAGTCTTGACGAACGGATGGCATCTCGACAGGTACCCAGACTTTGCCAAAGTTTTACGCCTACCGTTCATTTTCAGATTCTTCGAGACAACTCAGCGATTGGATCAATCGGATGACTTTCAAGAGACAAAAGAAGCCATCCTGAATCGCTACCGAGCCTCTGCAAGCCAGTCCGACAAGACGCCAGATGTGCGCTACTTGCGCCCTCGATGGAAGGAAGTCGACATGAAAGATTTGATATCGAAGAAAACGCTGATCTCCTTGACCGACATGCGCGTCGAAGACGAAACACACGCGCTGATCGCAAGTTACGACGAAGGCGAACATGAACCTTCACTTGCCTTGTCTGGGATAACCCCAAAACCCGCTACATACAGTATCGTAGTTTTTGTGAAGAAGCAAGACGGCGGCAGCAGACTACAAATCACTGCAGTGCACTTGTGCGAAGTCAGCAAGATTCTTGTCAGTGGCGGACAGTCTTTCGATCTCTTCTTTGCACCTCTGGATGCCTTGGTACTTGCGTTCGCGGCGGCCTCAGTAAAGAATGGACGAATATCGGAGATGTCATCGGTCTTGCGTGATCTAGGGAGTTTGAACCCTGTTTTCTCGTCTTTTGCGAAGGCCTCGTGGTCTTCAGACGATGTCGATGGGGAAGAAGAGCTCTCGAGTCGTTGAAGAAGTTTCCAAGTTAGTTTTCCCGTGGAGATTCCCGTAAGTCATGCAGAACGGCTTTTGACTGGTATTTGCGTGTTGTAAGACAAATTTAACAATCTTCGCTGCTTTTAGGGGACATCGAGGATATTCTTTGTATCAAATATCCCGCAATAATGAGTCTTCGATTGATTCGCGGAAGACAGCCGGGCTTCAAGAGTACAGGTTGTTCCAATCCAGAGTCAAATGTTCACGCGGAGAAGATGTCATATCATGCAGCTTTGCTACAGGACATAAGCACGTGGGGCGTAGGAGCAACACTATATGGATGAAGAATTGCCAGTAATCTTGGCATGACGGCTGCCAAGGTTGCATATCTGTTTGCTATCTGATTTCTTACGGCCATGCAGCCTCACTCACCCAAACACGTGGGGTATTTCTTGTTTTTGAGTGCTGGTGATAACACAAAAGCCGAGCCCGTTTAGAAGGAAGGTCGAGCAAGCTACTCCCTGCGTGCACGAGTGATCACATCACTCTTTCCTTTATAGGTTTTGATCAACGACGATCGTGACAGCGAGGTCGGCTTGAGCTGTCACAAGAGTGAATGATTGACGTCTTATATATCCTCTTCTCAAGGTAGGAATTGTCGGAAACTCTCAGTCCGTCTCTTTAAACACCCGCAGAGCCCGGAAAGAACTCTGCGATCTCTTTGTCCCATTTTGAGCATGTATGCTTCGACGGCAACAGTCCTGGCCTTCTGGTCTACGATCAGCGCCGCAGCCTCGATTCCTTTAACAAGTGCGACTTCTGTTCGCCGACAACAATCCAGTTCCGCGTCCGAAAGTCTTTATTTTCCCGTTGCAAATGCCACCTTGAAAAATGCTAGAGTCGGGGAGCAATACGAAGCCAGCATGGCAGGCCTGGTGATCGGTCAAAAGAATGAGACGGCATCGTTCGAGAAGGTGAACGGTGAAGAATGGATCATGGTCAGCTCTGAAGGCACGATTTCGGGCACACCAGTCGGTGGCGGCGAAGGTGCCGCTGAAGTCGAAATCCGAGCTACGGATGATGAAGCATCTGCAGCGACAATCCGACTCACGGTCCCAGTTCGCGGTGCTGGCGAAGTCTTGATCGAACAAATAGGTGTCATGTCGTACAACCTCTGGTTTGGAGGCTCGAACGTCAACAACTACCACGAGAAGCAGATGCGTTTCATCTTGGAATCCGGTGCCGACGTTATCGGTCTACAAGAGTCAGTCGAGGGAGGCCACGCTCAACGGTTGGCTCAGGCGCTCGGGTGGGATATCTTGCAAACCAACCAAACTGCGGCCATCATCAGCCGCTATCCCATCGTGGAAGAATATGGTCAGATCAACGTCTCTGGAGGCGTTCGCATCAACCTGAACGGCGCAAGCGAGAATAGGAAAGAGATCAACTTCTGGAACTCGCATTTGACAGCCTATCCGTATGGAGTGTATGGGTTTTGCTTTGACAACGGCACAAAGGAGGACGTGCTAGCGACAGAAGCCGAATCTGGACGGACTCCTCAGATGGCTGAGCTGCTTGAGACCATGTCTGCTCAGCTGCAAAACGCTGACAACACGCCTGTATTGCTCACGGGCGACATGAACGCACCTTCACACCTGGACTGGGTTGAAGGTCTCCGTGAGGAACATTGTGGTGTTGCAGACTTTGGGTGGCCCACGTCCGTTTTGCCTGAACAAGCAGGCTTGATCGACTCTTACCGCGTCGCGCATCCTGACCCAGTCCAGCAGGAGGGCGTGACTTGGTCGCCGCTGTACCCTTTCAACGAAGGCACCACCGGTGACCCCGAGCCGCAGAGTCGAATTGACTTTGTGTATGCGACACGGCAATTGGAGGTGCTCAGCTCGGAGACATTGCTTGTCGGCGACCCAGAGCCATATCCTAACCACGACGATAATGAGTGGACAAGCGATCACAGAGCAGTTCTGACCTGGTTTGGATTGCCTTGAATAGCTGCAGTGTCGGGACAGACATCTTGATATTTTGTTCGAGATGGCACAGCATCCATGAGTATAGTGTGGAGGAAACAAAAGTAATTTAGGTATGCAAGAAGACAACGAAGCTTTAGAATCCTTCTCGGCATTACACGGGTGCTGCTCCAACCCGAAATCTCCGGTCACGTGCCCGATCCAGACCAATGCTTGACTTCGACGTCCACATTCTTACTACCTTTCCTTTGTTTGATCCTCAATACGTCCACCGCCTTCTCAGCTCATCGGACTGGGAATTTTACTCTCTGCGGAACCCCGAAATGGTCATGTAGCACACCCTGATGCATGGTTGCCTGGTTGAGCTGCCGGGCGGCTATATATATAAGGGGCAGCTCAACTCCTTTTGCAAGACACGCACGTATAATGCTCAGATTAACAAAATCCGCAAGATCTTCAATACAATCCAACATGGCATCTTTCACTCTATACGGTTCTCGCGGATCGACCTGTACAGATCGCGTTCGCCTGACCCTTGCCGAAGGCGCCTTTACCAATTACGAGCTTGTGTTTCTCAATCTGCCAAAAGGGGAGCAGAGAGTCAGTAGTATGCAATTGAAGTAGACATGGTCTGGAGATACTAACCTCTGTCCCTAGTCTGAAGAGCATAAGAAACGGCACCCTTGGGGCAAAGTGCCGGCGATCACGTTTCCTGACGGATTCACTCTCTACGAAAGTCGTGCCATTTGCAAATACCTCACGAAGAAGTACGCCTTCCCACTGGCACCTCATGACTTTGAGATGGAAGCCACGGGTTTGTTTGAGCAAGCCCAGGCTGTTGAGATCGCATACTTCGCGGACGCTGCGGGGAAGATTGGCTTTGAGAAACATGTCAAATTGTTTTTGGGGCTGCCTGTCAACGACCGTGTAGTCGCGGAAGCTGAACAGACGCTGAAAACATTCTTCGGCATCGCCGAAAACCTCTTGCAGCATCAGGCATACATGGCTGGCAATGAGTTCACCCTCGTGGATATTTACTATATCCCACTGATTCAAAGACTTTTCGCTTGCGGATACGGAGACCTCATAGCTAGTCGTGAGGCTGTGGATGCTTGGTGGAATCGGTGCATTAATCGCCCAGCAATCAAGGAGATGCTGGACAGTGACAAGAAGGCAGCAGCAGCAGCAGGGAAGTGAGCTTGTGCATTCCAAGGTTACTGCACAGGATGTTTTGACGACTGTTTCAGGTAATGACCGCTTGAATATGACTTCATTTACTTCTAATGCCCAGCAAATCTACTCCCAGAAAATACGCTCAATTCGAATTTCGCTTTCAGACTCTCCGTCGCTTATTCTTGTGTCTGGTTCTTGAGCTTGAACCACAAAATAGGAAGAACCAAGAGCAGACTGAAAACTGCAAGGCCAAAAGAGCTACCAATCATGCCCATGTAAGGTACACCCACGGAATCCATCTTGTACATCACTACAGCACCGACTGACTGGATGCTTTTGTAGAAGCCTGCAAAGAATGCAAGTTTGCTGGCAGAGTTGCTCAGCGCTCCGAGAATCCAATAAACGTACCTGTACAAGTCAGCATCCCGCTTTGAAGTTTGATGTGAGCT
The DNA here is from genome assembly GCA_001931905.2 of Cladosporium sp. IMV 00045. NCBI lineage: Eukaryota > Fungi > Ascomycota > Dothideomycetes > Cladosporiales > Cladosporiaceae > Cladosporium > Cladosporium sp. IMV 00045. Next base: position 9,235 of record MSJI02000066.1, read on the forward strand.
GCTTTGACTTACGTTTGCCAGATAGCATCGAAGAGACCGTAGCACATGTATAGCACGAATGGACCGCCCCAAGCTGTCTCGGACCAGTCAATCTTGTGCACGGTACCAGCTTCCACACCTTCACGCGTGTATTGAGCCTGGAAGACGACTCCGCCTGCCCAGATTCCCATGGTAATGATCAAGAGAAAAGCGTAGGCAGCAAAACCGCGAGTACGGCGTTGGAAGCGTTGAGAGTCGAGCGAGAATCCGAACACCATTGCACCGAAGATCTGTGCGACCCAGTACGCAAGGTTGTTGAGCGCGCGGGTGCGGATGTTGAATTTCGCAAGATTGAAGTCCTACGAATGTTAGTAAACGCTGGAATCCATGCGAGTCGAAGATCGAGCTAGAACTTACATTAAACTGATAAGTGTAGAACCAATTGGACGCTAGAAACATCGGGAAGAGGCCAATGACATAGGTATCCGACAGAAGCAATTTCCACAGGCCAATGAACTCTGTACGCCAGCTCGGGTGTTCTGGCACAACGACCTTTGAGCCATCGCTGCGGATCACCTCACGTGGCCGGCAGAGGGTCAAAGCCAAAAGCACACCAAGGCCAGTGAGGACCAGGAAACCGATGTAAGTGCCATCTCCAGCTTGCTCCGAGGCCTCCGAGCCCATCGTCACGTTCTGGATAAGAGGCACAAGAGAGCCAATCACTGAGATATCGTAAGCGACCAGAAAACTGGTGGCTTGGAAGGTAACTCACCTGCACCCATGTTGAAAATAACCCAGAATATGGAGATGTATTTTCCCTTTTGAGTTTCCAAAGGATATGCCATGAGTACTGACCCTTGAGCAGTCCAGAGAAGGGCAGCACATAATCCCAAGAAAGCACCGCCAAAGATGACATATGGCTCATTCTCGGTGTAGTTGTATACCAGGAAAGACGACACATATATGGCGTAACTGGAAAGTCAGCATCGAAGGCTTGAGTTTCCTGCAGGGCTTGTTTCGCTTACCCAGTACCACCAAAAGCGAGAGCCAAACGAGGCCCAACAACGTTGCAAATCGTACCCCCGAAGAAACTGACGACCGAAGTCACGGCATATAGGGCAATGTTTGCATTGTTCGCGATGTCAGCGTTGACCTGGCCGCCTCCACCGAGGCCGGTAAGTGCGTTGAACATTCCAGGACATCTGCATATGGTCAGATGGAGTTATGCAGCTTAGAAAATAGCAAAAAGGCTCACAGAAAGCATGTCGTGGCCACCAGGAGCATTTGTACTATCGGCGAGGCATAGCAAGGAAGTTGAACTCCCCTCCAAAGGCGAATACGCTTGTACTTCCAGCCCTTCGCCTCGTTTTCCACTGTGCCGAGCTCAGCGCTGGCACCGTCCTCTTCGTCTTCATGTTTTATGGTGTCAAGCTTTTCTGGGAGGTGAGATGTCATGATCGGTCGAGAAAACACGATTGTGCGTGAAACAAGATGAAAAACAGCGCCTTACAGTAGAAGGCGACGGAGCTCGTTTTATCTAGTCATCTTCTATTTCTTATCTTGTCGGCCGACCCTTGTGCCGTTGCGTACTATCTCGTAGTTTGACACTACCACGCGAAATCGGAACGCCCATGGGGAATGCGGGTCTGAAGACGTTGCTTTGCTTCGTTGTCCTAATCGGTGGGGCAGATTTCACTGGATGTAACAGTTGCACACTGCAATTGCCGCGAAATTCGTAGTGCACGTCCGCGGTGGGATTGAGTTACTTCCGCCTTGCTCTCCGCCAAAGTGTAACCGTATCCTGCCGTTAACCCGAGGGCTCGGTGTAGGGCTAAATGTGCAACACTCGTTCGTTGTATTGATGATAGTAAACCGAATAAGTATTGAGATAACGAGATATCTAGTCAGCATGACCATCATCGAAGCAAAGCTTGCACATTCTGTTATCTCTGGTTTAAGATCGAAGATATGTAAGGTCGTCGATTCCCTCTCGTGCCCGTCATCAGCTGACCCAATTTGAAAGGAGATTCATCGTGCGGCAAGACGGTCATACGGCATCAGAATATGTGGCAGAATACATCATAAGTGAGCGACCTTGGCACTGAAGAACCCAACGATCTTGAGCTGAGCATTGATGCAGAACGAATCAACAACTTTGGACCTACCTCAGAAAAACTATTTGTCCTTGGTTTACCGACGGGTAGTAGTCCAGAAAAGGTCTATAAGCACCTCGTTTCGGCGCACAAGGCTGGCCGCATCTCGTTTCGTCATGTCGTAACTTTCAACATGGACGAATACGTCGGACTTCCAGAAAACCACCCGCAGAGTTACCACACCTTCATGTGGTCAAAGTTCTTCTCGCACGTCGACATCCCTCCTTCACAAGTCAACCTTCTCAACGGCAATGCAGCAGACCTCGGCGCTGAATGCTTGAGCTACGAGAAGAAGATCCAATCTTATGGAGGGATTGAGTTGTTTCTCGGTGGTGTCGGCTCGGACGGCCACATCGCTTTCAATGAGCCTGGATCGTCGCTTGCGTCGAGGACCAGAGTCAAGACTTTGACTTGTTCTACCGTCCGCGACAATGCACGATTCTTTGACGACGATGTTTCCAAAGTGCCCACACAAGCGCTGACCGTCGGCGTTGGCACAGTACTGGATGCGCATGAGATTGTGGTCATCGTGACAGGTCAGCACAAAGCTTTGGCTGTGCAAAAGTGCCTTGAAGAAGGCGTCAACCACATGTGGACTCTCACGAGTCTGCAACTTCACCGTAGGCCGTTCCAGACTCATCTCCGGCCTCTTGAGGTCCACGGTCATCGTCACTAACGCATCGTCCAGCACATCCCTTGATAGTCGTCGACGAAGAGGCAACCGCAGAGCTGAAAGTTAAGACGGTGACTTACTTCAGAGATATCGATCAGGCTGCACAGAGGTTGGGCATGGAACAAGGTATACCAGCTGCTTCTGCGAGGTAGGTGAATGGAGATGATTTTCCCAGACGAGCCGAGGATTGTACCTCACTGACGACGTTCGTTCATTGCACATCGTACACACTGAAGGGCTGAGTTCCGAACTCTTCAAATCCGATCCGACCCAGACCGGTGACTATGTCGAGGTCGTCGTCCTGATGGCTGTCAGTTGATGCTTGAATGGAGAATCTTCCTTGAGGCAAACTTACAAGAGCTAGATTTACAGAATGCATCGCTTTTTGCTTCAGGTGATTCGCCGCTATCATGATCATCCCATTGACTGCTTCAAGCTGTCGGTTCAAGGGGTTCACCAGCAATCCTACCATCCCTGCCGCCGAAGAGCTGGAAGTGGGAATATACCGGGCGACTGTTGACGTGCCGGAATATACCAGGCAGCTCGCCATGATGCTTTTGTCCGGTGCATAAGCGAGTATGGTGTTGCATGATGCTTCATCTTTCGCCGCCAAGTCGTACAGTCGCAGCATATAGTCAAGACACGATAACAGACTTTTACTGGAGCCGTTGACTTGACAACACCGTCGAATGTGATTGTGCAGGTTGTTTTGATCCACGGCCAGAGCCCGCCCAAAAGTCAATCCGTTCGCTCGGACCGCATTAGCGATGGTATGCGAAGGAGTCCAACTCGGTAGGGCGAGTTCCAGGACTTGAGTAGAAGAAGAGTATTCTAGTTTCAATTCACTGCAATCGTGTAAGCCTTTGCTAAAAGCATTCAATTGTCAACAATCGTACCTCTGTTGTGCGAATTCATTGCCCAAATGGACCAGTGTTTCATGGCCTTGATCGCTGTGCCGTACTGGAAGACCATTGGGTGATATGCCGCCGATTTGAATTGCTTGAATGGAACCCGCCTCATTTAGAAAATATCGCATGGCCCTGCTTAGCAAAGACCGGCCAATGCCCCTTCTTCGCTGACTCGGATCAACTGCAACCATGTTCAAGCATCCTCTTTTCAATGAAGGGATGATCGATGCGCTGCAGAAACCATACAAGACCCCAGTACTTGAGTTCCGTACAACAAAATATTTTGACAGGATCCAATTGTCGGGTGTGGACAGAAGATCTTGCCAGGATGATTGTCGCAAATCGGGTCCATCGTGATTGTTACAGGGTGCAGATGCTGATATCCGCACCAGTAACTCTTCCAGTTCTTCTTCGTCGCGGGCCTCATCGAAAGGTTGAGCAAGCCAGAGTGGCTTTGGTGCAGGGCACTTAGGGTTAGTAGTAGAAGCAATTCTGCGAATGTGGCCTGAAGGTGCAGAGTGATTGCGGCTTTCGAAAAGAAGGCTTTGCAAGGCTTCTATCGCAGGTTCGGTAAAGTCGTATGTGCAGATGTAGGTACCTATCGACTCGTCGTGTAGGAAGTCGTAAGGCGACCCCATTGCTACGGTAATGCATGGTATCTTGCGACTGCGGCCACCTATGTTGCCAGAGCCACACAACGCAGCAACACATTTCGCGAAGCCATATTGTGATGTGTTTCGTACGCTGTCCGCGGTAACGATGATCACTTTATGCGCGGTAGCAATGAGCTGCTCGTGCACAGGACGCAGGCCTGTCGCGGTGTATGTGCTATGCGAGACTTTGCCAATCCAGATTCGGGATAGCTTTAGCCCAAGCGACTGGAATGTGTCCTCTCCAGGGAGATAATGGCTGTTGGGAAGAGCGCCAGGGCTAAATGTGGTGTTTCGGCTCTCAGGTGATTTTACCTCTGAGTGATGACAAGAATGAGAATGACTTCCATTCAGAGGCTCCACTAGTGGTGTCAGCAGTAATAACGTCCCTTGTTCATCGAGGCCAGTCTGGAGGGGTATGTTTGATTCGCGATCCCGGATAAGAGAGACAGATGCTTGGTAACTTTTTTTCGAAAGCATACGGTGCTGAGCTGAGAGTTCTTCCAACCTGTGGCTCCCTCCGGGAGCGAGTGCCCTGTCCCATGAAGTCACCTTCGATTTGAGTGCCCCTATTCTGGAAACTGACTGCGCAATGATATCCGCCGGTAGGATGTTGGATTCAACACCAAGGCGGAAACCAGAGATCGCGTCTAGCTGCGCGTCAGGAGACTTGCAGATCATCAGCATGTTACAACCCGCCTGGAATGCCATGACAACGGCCTGGTCAACTCCGAGTGTCTCGAATAGTGATTCAACTTCAAGACACTCCGACATGATTAGTCCATTGAACCCGAGCTCACGCCTCAAAACTTGAGTCAAAAGATGCTCAGAGAGGCAAGCATGCTGTCCCTCCACGGCCAGCATTTTGCAAGCTCCGACAAGCACAGCATCGAGGCCGTTCTGAATAGCGGCCTTGACCGGTACAAAAGCACTCCGGCGAAGCTCATCCAGAGACTCTGCAACGACAGGCATTTCGAGTGTCGAGCCATGAAAGCTCAAGGACCCATAACTCGGAAAGTGCTTCCCACAATTTGCAACACCTCCAGCGCGATATCCTTTGACATAACTTTTCCCGAGCTTCGCAACTTCATGGGGATCATGGCCAGCAGATCGAACGCCGAGAGGCTGTGTCCGCACGTCATTGAGAACATCCAAGACCGGCCCGAGAATCCAGTTGACACCAAGACAGGCGAGCTCTTCTGCTGTAGCTTTCGCCACCTCGTGCGATAGTTTGGAGTCATTGCATGAGGCCATAGCCATGGCTGAAGGGAATTGACGAATGTGTTGGCTATCGCGTATGGAATTTACTGGGCCATTTTCCTGGTCAATAGCAATCAAAAGCGGCTGTTGGTGACCAGATTCCAGAGCAATTAGTTGGAGATCTTTTATCAGCTGTCACGAATGCATCAGAGTCTGATTCAACAGCTTCTTGTGGCGGATGTACCAACCTTCGTGAGCTGAGCAGCATCTAAATGTCTGTTGTCAGCTCGTGTCTCTGCCTGAAGACAGAATAACCGATCTGCCTACCGACAATGTTTTTTTCTGTTACCAAGACAGCTCCGAGACCGTAGTTTGCGATGAGAGACCGAATATGTGGCGTCACAACCGTCCCATCGAAGCCCATGATGAAACAGGCCGCATCATTTTGCGTGGCGTTGGTCTCTTCGTGGGCATTCACCGTACCGGCGCGGGCAATTCTGTCCAGTGAGACCATCTTCAGGCGGGCGATATTTTGGCTTGTTTCTCGCGCAACAGTCAAGAAACATGATGGCCACTGATATGACGGTCTGGTGAGCGCCGTGAGCGGCGGCCGATACTGATAAGGCCATGTCGTGTTTTAAGCCGGTCACAGCACGATGTCACGCTACGACGTTGCAGTGTCAGCGACAGTGGGGAGAATTTGGCTCGATTTAAACCCTTGACGAGACTCAATGGGGACCGTGCGTAAGGTATCTTGATATCTATTCTGGACATCCTGCACACAGTGGCATAGTGTCTTCGAATCGTTGCTCGAAACATGGATCCTCTAATATTCGACGATATGGCAGGAGAAATGCCTTATGATCTGTGCGAATTCGACAGCACTCTGGGACTAGACTGGCCGATCCCTAACGATTTAAATTTGACACCTCCTTTCCACGAAAATATACATTCAAGCTCAACAGAAAAGGAAACAGGAGAGCCTGCGCAATCAAGTTCTGGTAGTGAGAAACAAAACTCTGGTCCTCCCGCAGGATGTGCCAGTAGTGAGCTACTTGGCTTTTCTCCAGTCATTGGAAGCTGTCGACCTTTATGCGATTCCTTCAATGAGACAGTTACTTGCAAAGTCTCCGCGCAAGTTGCGGGAATGCTTTTCGTTTCACAAGACGCTTCTCGCTATGAACCGAACGACTGCAGACAAACAAGCAGTCTTACGTGCTATCGAAGGAACATGCTCAAGGTGTTCGGACATGCCTATGTACCACGTGGCGTCAGGCTACAGTCTGATGAAGGGAAGCCAGCCACGCCCATCAGCTCTGTTTCTGCTCATCTCAGCGCTTCTGAAACTCTGGCAGGAGACGATGTGAAGTTAGTGGTACCACCCGCAAGAAAATCAACCGGAGTAGGAATCGATGACCCGCAAGAACCTCAGCCAGAGTCGATCAAGCTCGACCCAGAAGCAAACCCAGACCGACACTCTGATCCATGTCCATTCAGAATATCATGGGATCGGTTGCACTTTCGAAACGCTACCACAAAGTCGAACCGCCGAAGTGCACCGCAGCAGCGCTTTAGACTTGTGTTGGAGATCAAAGGCAACGCGGGAGGCGAAGAAATCATGCTTTGCAAAGCAGTCAGTGTTCCAATTGATGTTAGAGGTCGATCACCAAAGAGCTACGGCTCTCACACAGACGTCAGGTCCAATGCGAAACGACAGCGGAGAGAAGA
>MSJI02000067.1:0-26685 GCA_001931905.2 Cladosporium sp. IMV 00045
ATTGCGAAGTCGCCGGTGTAGTCTGGAATGCATTAGCTCTGAGAGATCCTTGTCCAGCGTCCTTCGTGAGACCCTCTTACCTTGCACAATGTAGTTGGGACCAGGGCAGTCCGGACCAGGCTGGCCGGGGAATTGGACCTGGAAGACACCAGCAGCGCCGTAAGTCGGGTTTGCAGGAGCCGCCGTGCCCTGGATGTTGATCGGGCGGCCCTCGGCCTGGCAGGTGTTGTTCACGAAGACGGTGCCGTTGTCCTGTCGTCGTGCGTCAGCATTGAACAACATCTTCTCTTCCACGCTCAAGAATTGGGACCGCGAACGTTCAAAGAGTACTCAGCCTGAATGCACTTGCAGGCTGCGGTAAAAGGAGCCACAGTGCCGGCGACTTGGTACCATTTTCCAAGGTAGGGCTCCAGTTGGAAACCAATGTCGGCTTTAGGGTAGAAGCACTCACCGTCCCAGCTGGAAGGGACGGCGTTGAGCTCTACTGCGGTGGTGTTGTTTGCTGCGGAGGCGACTACGGCAAACGCAAGGGATGCGGAGGCAGTGTTGAAACGCATGGTGATGTTGTGGTTGAAATAAATATGTTGATATTTGGGGACCGAGTTGGTTCGTATCTTGGGTGGTTTGTGAAGAATGGTTTAAGAAGCTTTTGGCTGAGTGAAAAAGACTACTTAACTACAGTGAGCGCGAGACCCCAGTTATTATACCTACTGTCATCGCCAACCCTTCATCGTGAGATGGATAGCGTTTGTCATTCCCAAGTTGTGGACATCGAGGACCATCGGGGAATTTTCTTGGATATCCATGACGAAAGCCGAGCGAGTTCTCTCGCTAAATGGAAAGTTTATAGTCGTTGTGAATGTCGATGTGGATCGACAGAGAGTTGTATCGAAAGATGTGATGCTCGTACTGCAACATGTCTATACAATTTTTCGTTCTCATCACATTGGCAAGGATATAGTATGCCAAACCTCAGACTCATCAGTCTTGGTGGAATTCTCTGACAATTCATTGATTCGATGGCATGAACAAGACAACCGAGGCTCGACCTCGCCAAGTTCTTGCTATGCACGTCACCGTTGCGACCCGGTGCTTCCGCCGACTACTGTAGTACAGTAGTGGATCTCGCCTATAAACATCACAATTGAGTCATGAAGGGATGAGAAAACTCGCTTCATGACTGCTCAAACTTTTGCAATTTATCATCAAATGGGAGTCCACGCAGCAAATAGAAGGTTAGGGCTGAGCCAAGAATCGCAACTTCAGTTCTCCTTTATAGAGACCGCATACCTACCAGTCGGGCATCACCAAAAGAGGTCGAGTCTCATAAGGCTGTGTCCGGCCCATCTTTCGAGATGTTCTGGCATCAACAGTCCAGTTAGGCGAGTACAGCAGCGTGATCAGCTGAGGTCACTAAATAATCCTTGAATCATGGGCTCCGTTGGCAGCCATGGATCCTGTTGCGCGTAGGGACATCGTGTGAAGAGACCGACCAACAGACTGACGGTAAAAATGGGCCTACGTACTTCGCCTACGAGAAGTCGTCAACTGACAGATAGGATGCGATGCATCGCAGCTATTCTTCTGAAGCGCAGGATTTACATCATGTAATGACGTACCACGAAATGCTATCATGCACGTGCGAGTCGCTGAACGCACTCACAGCAAGAAAGACATATAGAAGCGTTTGGCTAATGAATGCTGCAAAGACTGCTCAACACTCACAGCTGAAGAAGCGCCACATGTAGGCTGACAAAGCGCTAGTGATGCGCCTGCATGGCCCTGGAGGTGGCACGGCATCAGGGTCGAGCGTCAGCCTGGCCTCAGCCTGATGTCTGGAGGCTGTCTACTAGTGTTCGATATGATCACTTCATAGACAATTCTCTCAAAGTGCAAACATACTGGTTCCAACGCTAGCCACAGCCAAAGGAACAAAAGCTTTTGAAGCCGCCGAATCATGGCAGAAGCATCTCGCCATGGGAACCGATACGGGCCCATATTCAACTTCGGCGGCCGTAGCCATCAGGGCAACAACTACAACTTTGGGCCAACATCCGATGAGCGAACGCTACTTTCAATCCTTGAGAGCCTCGAATACCCCGGAATGGACGATCGCAGAGACACTCTGACCGAAGCCGAGAACGGAACCTTCAAATGGGCGCTCGCAGAAGAAGAGATGGAGTTCGTGACCAACAAAGATGTGTATAACGGAAAGGTGCTTACCCAATCGACAACGATTGACATAGGCTTCACGCGTTGGTTAGAATGTGACGAGGATGGTTTATTCTGCTTCATGGGAAAACCTGGGTCTGGGAAGTCCACACTCATGTATGCTTAAGACTTTCCGCAGTGCAACAACCTGTCACTAACCCTTGCGAAACCACAGGAAGTTCTTAGCAATAACCGAGTCGAGAATTGATCAAGCGTTGGTGAGGTGGGCTAATGGGAAGAAAGTTGTACGCAGCGAACACTACTTCTGGATTTTGGGAACCCCGATGCAGAAGTCATGTGAGGGCATGTTACGAAGCCTTCTCCACTCTTCTACAATCCGTGGCGGGATGTGAAAATGACGGGGGCTTTGATCTGATCAAGTACGCATGTGGATCAAGTTGGTTTTCGAATAACAGCCGCCGTGCCTGGAACTGCGATGACTTGCATCAGATGTTGGCCCGCCTCACCTCTGGCGCGACAAGGAAGTTCTTTCTGCTTGTTGATGCGCTTGACGAGTGCGAACCGCAAAATCGCCCCGAAACTATTGCAGCCGAGATTTCAAAGATCTCGCGTCTGCCCAATGTCAAGCTATGTATCAGCTGTCGACCTTGGGAGTCGTTCACCTCCAGGTTTCCTCCGACGCGGACTCTGTTCTTGGATCGGTTGACGTACATGGATATGGAGTTGTATGTTGAGAGCCGACTGATCCATGCCAGCTCAAGTAATCACCTATGTGTCGAATTTCGCGACAAGACGACTGAATCGCAAGAATTCTTGAGTGAATTAGTGCGAGCCGCGGAAGGTGTCTTCCTCTGGATCGAGCTCCTGCTGAACGAGCTTTCTAGCGAACTACGCAAGGGTCGCAGTTTCCAACAATTGAGGAACACCCTTGCCAGATTCCCTGTGGGCCTAGACCGCTATTTCGAACAATTTGTCTTGGATCGTATTACGAAGACCAGCCAGAGCGACATTGACACTGCCGCCACACTCAGATTAGCCCTTGCCATTGCCAAATCTACGTCAAGAGATGACCAAGACGAGCTGAAACCATGTCCTGACTCATTCCTCAACTTCTGGCTGTTGAGAGGCGGGCATCTCAAGCCTGGCTTCTCATGGAAGGATCACAGTGGCCGCTGGAATTCCCGTGAGGACGTACAACGAATGGTAGCACCAACGAGAGGCTTTCTCGAAGAATCTTGCAAGGACATCTTAGTCATGGTTGACAAGCGTGGAAGAAACAATAGCCGGGCGTGGTATTCGGAGATGCGATGGGACGTTCGATTTCTTCACCGCACTGTAGCCGACTTCCTACGCGACAACCCCAAGATTTCCTCCACCATACATGAACAATCCCCAGCGCATTTTACAGACAAGGAGTTCCTCAGCGATCTGCGTAAGATACGCTATGTGTATCTTCTCCATGAAACACAGGCAGGCTGTGCGATTGCAGAAGATGACTTCGCAACCTTTTTAAGAAACCAAAGATACCGGCCATGCAGCAAGGAAGACATTGATTTTGTGTCTGCATGCGACACGGTTCTGGTTCAGCTATTTGAAAAGGCTTCCGACTGCTTTGGGACTGGCCACTTTGTCACTCGCATATTGCACGCTTGCGCAAGCACAGGATCAACTCGGTACGCGTTGGCGGTGTTGAAATCATGGCCCCACCGTGCAATACGTTCAACATTGAATGAAGACTCCCTGGAGGATGCTGTACACGGATAACTGAAACTCGTCAGCTCTACTTCTGGGTCAGCCACATCTGAAAATCTAGATCTTTGCTCGCCTTTTGGAAGCACTATGACGACTTCATTGTATCGCCTTCCTGTCCAGCAAAATCTGGTTCAGCACAAACACGGACTTTTTAGCTACTTTTCACCGCTTGCAGTTACGAACTCGAGCCTCAAGGTCATTGATAATCTGGTAGCCTGTGGTGGCGATCCCAACGGCCCATCTTTTCAGTCTCTGTGCCAAAATACCGTTTGGGAGTCATTTCTCAGTAGAGCTTGTCAAAAGATTGATCGTTGCGAGCGAGAAACAGATAGGCCGGAGCAACCTGAAGAGCTCAACGGGAAGCTGCAAGACTACAAGCGCAAGGTCGGCGATCTGATCGCTCTCTTCCTGTGGCACGGCGCGAATCCCAAATGCACGCCGTGTACAACAATGCATTCCGAAAGCACTGGGCCTTGCAATAGGACATCACTCCAGGACATTTTGCCAAACATTGTACCTCAAGAGAAAATTGCTATGATAAACGAGATGCAAGTCATGCGCTCGAAGGACTTTGATCCTAATTTCTCACGACGGTGTCAGAGATTGAGAGCCATTAGATCATGCCTTCAGTCAGAGCAAAGCTTCTTGGCTCATACTGGACGACGCAACAATCGCGGCCAGTCAGGGATTGAAGATGTATGGTTGTTTGAGCAGCATGAATTTCTTGATGCATTGACGGGAAACCTAAGAAAACTTACTTGCGACAAGTGCCTGAAAGAAAACTGGCCCCGTGGCAGGGTGTGGTGCGTCGATTGCAACGGTCGCTACTTCTTGTGCGGAAAATGCTTAGACGATGTCAAACCAGAAATCTCGAATGGCAATGTCTTGACGGGGAACATCATCCACGAGAAGATACCGCTTGTTGGAGGCCACACCTCTATAGCATTTGGCTTCACAGACGATGGCGTATTCGGGATATATCAGTCCATGTCCGCCCTCAAAGAGTGGTATGTGAGGAACAGCGTCGAGCCGGATTCCGGAGTTGACTAGAATCACGGTAAGTCATCTCGTTCATCACACCGCGCTCAAGTGACATATGCTGCTCTGTTCTGCCACGAGCACGCTAGTACCGTCACGTGCCGGGTACTAGAAAAGACATCATGCCGTTGAGATGAGCGGAAAGAAAACACGGTGTCTACTTCACAGTAATGCTAGACTATCAGCCTTCGACCATTGAGAACAGCGTTGTTCCTTCGAGAGACACGCTAACCCATGGAGATCAAACAGAAGAAGGGGAAATCAGGCAAAAATCACACAAACCTCCGCCCTCACTCACGCAACTGCTCGTGCATCTGGCCTGCCTACCTCGATCCAGCACGAATTCCCACGAGACCTGACGTTGACGAGGAGGCGAATCATCACCAAACCCAACTATATGCATGAACACAACGAGCTTGACGTGACTGGAACTGACACACCGCCCAAAGGTCCAAATTGACCAAGAAGGAGCAAGTAAGTATACCCAAAAGTTACGCATATCGACCTGTATATACAATCCCATATTCGCCCTTCCCCGAACGCCAACCACCGACCACCCCAAAAATACCTGACTAACCCCTCAATTTCTTAGGCGGAGAGGCAATAAAAAAAAGGATCCCAATCAAATCCTCACCCTCGCCCCAATCCCCCCACCAACAAACCAAACCGTCTCCCTCCACTCGCCCACTCCCACACCCACCACCGCCTCTGCCCCGAGTCTCAAACTCCCCCCCAACGCCCTTTTCACAGCATCATACCCCACACTCCCAAAACTCCACTCGACTGGCAAACGCGGGGAGGTGACGCCATTCCCGTCCTCGTCCACGGGGGGCACGTCGAAGGGCACGTCGTAGAGTATCTTCCCTGCAGGATGGTGTCGGTAGATTGCCGTGGCGTTTATGGAAGTGATGGTCAGGACGCTGCTGTGCAGGGGGGAGAGGAGGGTGAATGTCGCGGTGGAGGTGAGGAGGTGGAAGGTTGCGTCTTCGATGAAGTGGGGTTTTTCGCTTGGTGGGTCGGGAGAGGGCGGAGGGGTGGAGGAGCCGAGACGCGGGGTGGGGAAGGTTACAGGAAAGTGGGAGAGGGCGTGGCCGAGGCTGGGAAGGGCGGGGAGGGTGCCTTTGTGCGTTTGCACGGTGAGCGTCGTGTTCCAGCCGGAGATGTATTGGCTGAGAAATTCGCGGCCGACGGCGGCGGCGGGGGCGCCGCCAAGAGTTAGGGGGTCCCACACGGCGGTGACGGGGATGTTGGTGTTGTTTCCTGGGCGGAGGGAGAGGTTTTTCACCGTCGCGTGGCCGAGGAGGGTGTTGTTGTTTAGAATGTTGATGTCGACGTAGGGGACTGTAGCGAAGTAATTGGTTGGGTTTGTGAGGTTCACGAGCGCAGAAATGGTCAGGGAGGACTCGGTGGTGTCGATGATGCTCAGGTTGAAGACTTTGGGTGATAACCGTTTCTCGACAGCGTCGCCGCCGGTGTGATTGTTGCCGCCTCGCGAGATGGCTGTGGTTTCACATGGCTTAGCTATATACTCTATCTTATGTTTACACAGAGAGGCAAAAGAAAAGAGACGGACAGTCTTGTTTCGTAACTTCGTGAACAGGAGGTTGATTTGGTCATGACCTACGTTTGATCGGCACCTGGCCTTCCGCGGGGATCTTCCTGATGGCAAACGCGCCCAGCGCGGTCTCCGTTTCGACATCCACCTCGGCTTTGATGTGCATGAAGACGCTCTTGCTGCCGAAGAGAAGAGCTTGCACCACGTCGGTGAAGACATCGTTGTCGGTGATCCTCAAGGGAGCCTCATTGATGTCTGACTGAACGAGTAGAGCAGGACCGTCGTCATCATCAAGGCGAGTGCTGTTGGCTTGTTGCCATTTGTGAAGATCGAGTTTACCGAGCTTCTTGCCTTCGTAGAAAACATCAGCGTCGGCACGAACACGGCCGACTGAGATGTTGAAGTTCATCTCTTCAGGCAGGGTGACCACGGCTTTGATGTTGGCGCTGATTCGAGGGTTGGATTCGGGCGAGTTGGGCTCCGCAAAGGGATCCGGCAGGCCAAAATGCGTGTCATCCAGGGTGAAGTTCTTGATCAGGGAGCCGAAAGTGCGACCTGGGAGAGAGACAGGGACTGTAATGTCCTTCATCAAGTCCGTAACCCATTGAGGAGTTTCTGTTGAAGGCGAGTCGGAACCCTGTACGTAGATCGTGGTGTCTTTGCCGTGCATGTACTTGCCCAGAATAGCATCTAATGGCGATTCATGGGAGCCAGGGCATGCCTGGATGAAGTTCTCCGGTAACTGGCGGACGGTACCAGTGACATTGAGTTCAACGTCTTCCTGGGGATGAATTTCGATGTCGTGCGTAAGCGCATCGGCAAGCATGATATACGGATCATGCTTTTGGCAGTTGTCGACCAGAATGCCAAATCCAAGCGGTGGGATAGTGAATTCGACTGGGTAATCGTTCTTCACCAATAATGAGACATCCGCAGCCATTCCTTTTCCAGAAGGTATTTCGACTTCGCGGAAGTTGAGCTTCTGTATCTTGTAGTGGGGAATTGTAGGGATGTCGTTGTTAGCAAAGGTAATCTCCTGTTGGATGAACTGCTTTCCGAGGCTGAAAATGCCAGATTGCAAGGGCACGTTGGCCTTTCCCAACACGCGCAGCTGACCCAGTCGACCATCAATCCAGTCCTTGGCGATCCTCCTAATACCATCCACATCTCCAGGCTCAAGTTCGCTTAAGAAGTCGACGTGCGTGCTGTGTCCATTCCTGATGCTGACTTTGATGGGAGGAATGGCGGCCGTGCCCAGCACGACATTGCCATATTCTGGCAGAGACACTTCGAGGTCGCTCTCGCCAGTCTTGACCTCGCGGGCAAACCAAGTCGCAAGCCTGCCCAGATTCCGTACGTTCTTCTGCTCCACTTTTGAGGCATCCAACATGAAGTCGCCTTGTACTCGCGCCTTAACTCCATCAGCCGTGAAGGAGTCTATCGACAGGCTGGTAGGCTCGAAAACCACGGCTTGCTGCGCGTATTTCTCCACAACGGAAGGTGTAATGAAGGCAAACACCATGATCAACGCAGCGAGAATGCATAACAGCAGCAATGCCAATAAACTGGGCCATCGTCGCTTGGATCCTTTTCCGTCACCACTACTTCGGCTGCTGAGGGCGCGGAGGAGGCCGGAAGCGCTGGTCTCTCGCTGTGGCTGACTCTGGTCGGTGGCCTCATGCGATGTCTCGCGCAAGAGGAGAGGCGTTCTCTCGCTTGACGGTTCGGCTTCGATGTCTTCACGGACTGGTTCCCGCCCGCGGGGAGGCTCGTCGGAGGCATTGGAAGCCATTGTGGTAGATTGTAGTCTCGGTGGGTCTCTTGTCGCGTTATGCGGTTACTTTATGGTAGAGGTCAGGCACATTCTCCCCGAAATAACAAAGAAGGGAGATGCGAAAGCGATGACAGGGGTGAATAAGGTGATGTTTGGTTTTGTGAGTGAAGTAAAGGAAGAAGAGACGATGGTGGCTGATAGACTAAAGTGAGAGAGTTGACCAGAGAGTGAGATTGATTGCGTAACCGCTGGGCGCTCTGCCTGGCCTCGCCTCGTCTGGGTGCTGCAACCGGATTCGGCAGCAGCAGCGGCCCCACAATCTCTCCGCAGTTTTGTTGGAGAGGCAAATCAAGGGCAGGGCAAGGGTCGAGCGAGCTTGGAGCTTGACTCACGGACCGCCAACAATTTGACTTAGTCAGAACTTCACATCTCATTGCTCCATTTGATTGATACAGAGCCATTGAACAACTAATTGCTCACGCAACACTCCAAAACCACCTCAATTCGCCCGCCATGGCCGCTGCACGCCTCCTCCGCCCTTCCAACAACTGCCTCCGCACCCTCAAACAATCTCCCACAACCCGCGGCATCACCACCTCCGCCTCGGGCACACCTCAAACCTCGCCATTCGCACCTCGTCACCTCCTCTCAATCGCCGACCTCACGCCCCAAGAACTCACCACCCTCGTCCGCAATGCCTCCGCGCACAAAATCGCCGCGAAATCCAACTCCCTCTCCAGCGATATCAAATCCTCCCTCGCCGGCCAAACCGTCGCCATGACCTTCTCCAAACGCTCCACTCGCACCCGCGTGTCCACCGAAGCAGCAGTCGCCATGATGGGCGGACACCCCATGTTCCTCGGCTCCGGCGACATTCAGCTCGGCGTCAATGAGTCCCTCTACGACACCTCCGTCGTCATCTCCAGCATGGTATCGTGCATCGTCGCCCGCGTAGCAGGCCACAGCGACGTCGCAGATCTGGCCAAACACAGCTCCGTACCCGTCATCAACGCCCTCTCCGACCTCTACCACCCCCTGCAAACCATCGCGGACTTCCTCACCGTCCACGAAGCCTTCCCCAGCACGCAGACTTCCAGCAAGAACTCCCTCGGTCTTGAGGGAATGAAAATCGCCTGGGTCGGCGACGCCAACAACGTCCTCTACGACCTCGCCATCGGCGCGCAGAAACTTGGCGTAGAAATCTCCGTCGCGACGCCCAAAGGCTACGAAATCCCCAGCTTCATGCGCGAAATCATCACCTCCTCCGCCCCCGCAGGCTCCAAGTCCACCCTAACCGAGACCACCATCCCCGAAGAAGCGGTGAAGAACGCCGACATCATCGTGACCGACACGTGGGTGTCCATGGGCCAGGAAGAGGAGAAAGCGAAGCGCCTGAGAGATTTTGCCGGTTTCCAGGTAACGAAGGAGCTGGCGCAGCGGGGCGGCGCGAGGGAGAACTGGGCTTTCATGCATTGTCTGCCGCGCAAGCCGGAGGAGGTTAGCGATGAGGTTTTCTACTCGCCGAAGAGTTTAGTGTTCCAGGAGGCGGAGAATAGGCTTTGGGCCGTGTTGAGTGCGTTTGAGAGTTTTGTCGTCAACAAGGGCAAGATCGCGTAGATCGGAGCGAGATGGTTTTATTAGATGGGATGGCAATACATGCAAGAAAAGAACTGATTAACGATCTGAGAGATGTGAAGGAAGGGAGAAAAAACTTTGAGATTTCGTAGTACATGGTTATATTCTTTCCCGGCTGCGAAGCTATAATAAAGACATATATTCTCTGCCTGGAAAGGGAGTACGCCGAGAACGCAGGAAAACGCTGAGGGAGACACTGGCACCGCAAAAGCGACGCCAGGCGAGGAGAAAAGGACAGAAGACAGAAGCTTGGTAGCTGCCTCGTTTAACCAGGCGGCAGAGTGCTCTGGTCGACGACGTCTTCGGCGTCCTTTTCCTCGATCTCGCTCGGGCCGTGGAGGGGCGAGCGAGGGAGGGCCATGAGACCTGGAAGGATTGTGAGTCAGTAATTTGTACAAATTTGTAGATTTAAATAACATAAGCAAGAAAATCAGCCATGACTCACCCGTCCTCGCGCTCTCCAAGATACCGAAAGGAGCAATCAGCTTCATGTAGCTGTCAATCCTGGACGGCTTCGCAGACAACTCCACAATGCAGTTGTTGGTGCTGATGTCCAGCACCTTGCCCTTGAATTGGTGCGTCAGGTGCGTGATGTGCTCCAAGTGCTGGTTCTTCAGGCGCAGCGCCTCGGACGGGGCCAGGTTGCGCGGGTGGTAGTCGATCTGCTGCGGCTGCTGGGCCTGATGCGCTTCCAGCTCCTCCGGCGTCATGTCCTCGGTGGAGATGGAGTTGTGGTACGCGTCGGCGTCCGTCATCTCGCGGTGGTGCGCCAGCAATTCTTCGAAGTACTCCGGTCCGAGAATGGAGATCTTCGCGAGCAGCAGCTCGCGCTGCACCAGTGGTGCGGAGGTGTAGTCCAGCACCGCCCAGACGGGCACGAGGTCCTCGAGCTGGCGGCGGGCTTGCTCGACCACGCCGTCCTGCCCTTGCAGCACGATGGTCATGCGGGACAGGTCGGCGACTTCGGTGGAGCAGACGACGAGGGAGTCGATGTTGAAGCCGCGCGCGGCGAGAATGCCGGACACACGGGACAGCACACCGGGCTCGTTCTGCACCAGGCAGTTGAGCACATGGCGGCTGCGCGGCGTCTGCGAGGGCAGCGGGGTTTCGTACAGGATGCTCGAGACGGCGGCGGCGGGTGAGACGCTGGGCGGTTGCGGCGCGGCGGGCAGAGGTTGGATGCGGCGGTGCAGCGCCTTGTAGGCGATGGCGGATGTTGAGGACGACTTCCTGGTCTGCTGGGAGAAAGCCTGTCGGGGAGTGGTGTTGCGGCAGAGGGAGCTCTCTTGCAGGCCCTGCAGGGCTCGCAGAGTCCGTTTTGAAGCCATTGCGAGGTGGATGGTGTTTCCAGCAGAGGGAATGGAATGAGTAAGCTTCTATCTTTCTCTCTCCCACTCAATGCCCGTGAGCTTCTTTTCCCCAAGCGCCTCCGACAGCGGCCCTTCGGCGAGCTCGGATTAGAGTAGCGGCGGACCGGGGCTCGGCCCGTCAGCGTGGGGAAAGCCGGCCGCTCGAATGGCAGCAGCAAGTGGAAGCTAAGGTCGGGCGGACAAGGGAAAAGTGAACTAGCGATCGATGGCTGGCTTCGCTTCTTATTACTGTCAAGTCACTGCGCCTTGAGATACTCGTTGCGATCACCACCGATTGACGATACTGATACCTCTGAAGCTCTTCGTCAACATCGCCCACTATGAGCGACGAACCACGCAAGCGCTCGCGCTTCGATCAGGTCGGCGACTCGGAGCCACCGCGCCGCAGCAAGTTCGACCGTCGCTCGCGTTCTCCCCCAAAGGGCGACAGTGAGGCTGCCACTCGTAGTCGCAGTCCCGTCGCAAAGAGTGTTGAGGAGGGTGCTCAAAAGAAGGACCCGGCAGCGGCGGCGGCAGAGGCAGCTGCTCGTATCAATGCGCAGCTGAGCCAGAAGAAGGCTCCGCAGCATGTCGATGTCCCGCCAATTCGCCCTTCGGTATGGCTACAATTCTTGGAAGAAGTGTCTTTTATGAGCGCGTCAAGTACTGACATTCTTTTCTCAGGCCGAATCGCCCAGTGTCGCCCCGGGCTCTGCGAAATCCCCCTCCGCTCCGACCGACAGTGGTACCCTCAATGTCGAGATCTACCAGCAAGACGGTGATTATATCAAGGATATCGAGGTCAATGACCTGCGTAACCGCTACACCCTGACCAAAGGCAACACTCAGAAGATGGTAAATACTCACTCTTGCACCTTGACCCACTGATATCTCCAGGCCCAGCCTGTGCCCTCCCTTCCACTTCGCGCACATTCACAGTCATTCATGGGTTTGTGTTCTACCTGTTTGGGGAGAAAATTCACAAAACGCAAAATCAATTGTCATAAAATGCTCACTTCTAGTCCTGACGCAGCCGCCGCCCGCGCGCACCATTTGCATAAGCTGACCTCGTGGACATCTAGATCAAAGAAGAAACTGGCGCTGGTACGCTTCCGCCCATGACCGATTGTTTTATCATTTGTGTAGGACCCGACGAGCTCACATGTTTCAAGATGTCACCACGAGAGGAAATTACTACCCCGACAAGCGCATGGCAACCCCTGCTGTGAGTGAAGAGCATTGTGTTGGAAGCAAGGACACTCGCTTATATCCATGCAGAACCCGCCGCTTTACCTCCACGTCACAAGTACCTCGAAGGAAGGCCTCGAATTGGCCGTCAAGAAGATCGAAGAGATGATGAACGTGGAACTTCCCAACCTGATCGACGAGCGTCGTTTCCGCCGCCCTCGCGAGTCTGAGCAGCCGCAAGTCGAGCGCGATCACCTTGGTCGTCGCAAGTGGCCCGAGGAGCGCATCCCGATCGACCTCGAACCCATTCCTGGCTTCAATCTGCGCGCTCAGGTCGTCGGTGCCGGTGGGTCGTACGTCAAGCACATCCAACAAGAGACGCGCTGCAGAGTCCAGATCAAGGGAAGAGGAAGTGGCTTCAAGGAGCACGATACTGGGATTGAGAGCGATGAGCAGATGTACCTGCACGTTACGTATGTGTCTGGTCACTATAAATTTCGTTATTCCGCGGATACTGACTACTTGCAGTGGCCCCGACCCCGCCGAAGTTGAGAACGCAAAGTCCATGTGCCTTTCTCTTCTTGACTCGGTCAAGGAGTCTTACGCAGCCTTTAAAGAGCGACCCCAGCGTAGCTACGGTGGCGGCTATGGAGGCGAGGAACGTGGAGGCTACGGAGGCCGTGGCCGCGACCGTGACAACGGATATGGAGGAGGATCTCACTACGGTGGCGGTCAATCCAGCTATGGCGATGGCCATTCCGGCTACGGCGGAGGACGTTCCAGCTACGGTGGAGGTCAATCGAACTACGGCGCAGACCAGGGAGGCAGCTCCTACGGCGGCGGCTACGGCTCTCAGACTCCCGCAGGCTACGGAGGCGCACAATCCCCGCCAGCAGCAGCTTCCGCAACCGCAGCTGCAACTGGAACCGCACAGGCCCAAAACACCATGACGCCCGAACAATTCTCCGCCTGGGCAACCTACTACGCGCAAAATCCCTCACTAGACCAGTACGCCCAGTACGGTGGTTGGGCTGCTGTCATGGCCGCTTACGGCATGGGAGGTGGCGCTCAGCAGCAAGCGCCGTCTCAGCAACAGCAGTACGCCGAGTACTACCAGAGCCAGATGGCACAGGCCGGAACTCCGACCCAGAACGGCGGTGGCGCTGCTGCTCCACCACCTCCCCCTCCGGACGACAGCTCTGCCGCACCGCCTCCGCCTCCGGGTGGGCCGCCCGGTGCTGGCAGCTACAGCAGTGTAAGTTACCTTCTCGTGCGGGTTAGGTGTGAGAGTTTTACTGATGTGTTTGATCCAGGTCCCGCCACCCCCGGGTATGTGAAGCGAATTGAATGATGGCCCGAAGTAACTCTGGGACGGGAAAATTGTTTGAGGTAGCGACACTCCCACGGCAATAGAACGGAGATTGTAGCTTGAACAGTTCACCAGACAGGGGTGGCATGTTTGTTTGTTTTTTGGACAGTGAGAGCATCAGAAATGCCAAAAAGCTACCTACCTGCAGTGCCTGAGTTTAGGGAAGGAAGTGTGCTTGTTTCCATCGACACAGTCGGTAGGTATGTGAGAATTAGTCTGCGCGTGTGAAATGATTGCTCAGAACTCTGATGGAGGTAGTGCATACCCTCAGCTACTCGCCTTGGTAGGAGCTTTCGGCTTGCACTCTTGTGAACATAAAGTCCGGTTGCCTTCAATCTCTCATACCAGCAAGAGCACAAAGTACATTTATATCTCCAGAACCGAACCATTCGATAGGAGGCATTTCCAGATGGTCACCCCCTCTAGTCGGTATTAGTCGCTTCAATGTTGGTTCAGTGCTTACGTATGGCAGAACGGACGAGATAACCTGATTTTCGCATACGCCTTATGGAATGGTCTCTTAGAATCACATGAGCCAGAGGGAAGGGATTCCCCACTTTACGAGATTATGTATCTTCGCATATCAGTGGAAGAGAGCCTGTGTTGGTTGGGAGACTGCTCTTGGGAGAAGTCTTCCGCCATGGCGCATTCACGCATGATCTTTACTAATGCGTGAACGGTTCGCACAGCACGCGAGAAGCCGTGTGGCAGGGCGTCTGTCGTGGACAAAACAGGTAGGCTTTCCAGCGCGTTGTCGCGTACATTGAGCTACATAGCGAGAGTTGACCATCACACAGAACGCGGCCTGCGCTTTCAAGCATCTGCTTCGAGACCAGGCCTTTCCTCCATCTCTTCCTCCTCGGCCGCAGGATCAACGCTCCCAGGCCCTCCCTCCGAAACGAGCGCGAGCTGGTCGAAATCGCCCGCAAGCCTCCCCGCATCACCGCTACGATTCGCCTGTCTCTCCTGGCTCAGATCCATGTACGCCCTGAGATTCTGCGTTTCCCGCACGCCCTCCCTCCCCTTCCCGTACAGCAGCTGCCTGTGCAAGTCCTGCGCTTTGACGCCCGAAAGCTTGCCCTCGGTCATGGCCATGGCGAGCGCGGCTTTGTACGAGATGGTTTCGAAAGGGTACGCGAGCGCCAGGTGCCGGTAGGCCTGCAGGCATATCAGGAAGTAGAAGCGCCACTCTGGGTCGATGGGGGAGGAGGTGAGGACGGCGTGTGCGACGTAGATGACGGCCGGGTTCCACCAGGGGTGGTAGCGGGCTTCGGAGAAGCGGAGTTGGTAGAGGATGATGATGCGCTTGAGCTGGCGTAGAGAGGCGTCGAAGATGGCGGAGGGCGTGGTGCAGAGTGCATGTGAGGCGAGGAGGCGGAGGTCTAGCGATTTCCAGGGACGGACGAGGAATATCGCGAGGCAATGGTAGTAGATGCTGAGGTGAGGAGTCAGCCGTGAGTGGACGAGTTGAGACTGGTGATGCTGAGTCTTTTGGCTTACTGCATGTTCATGACATGGTGCGGACTCATGTCGTTGCGGGCACAGCAGCTAGGAAGGTCTTCGGCCCATTGGAGGAGCTGACCGTAGGCCCACTCGACAACATTGAAAGGCACTCGCCCTACAGTGTTGATGCCCGCACAGTGTCTGAGAGCACTCTCAGCGATGACAAACAACTTGCAGACCCAGGTGAACGTGCTTCCCATATACCAAGGTAGGTCGAAACCGAACGTTCCAGGAATCGGTAGCGATAAGGGCGGCTTCGGGAGGTGTTCCAGATACAGCAGATTGGAAATGCTATGGTTGTCAAAAGTGATTCAAGCAACGAATGGAGTTAATGTCTTACCAGCTACACGTAAAATAACCCCACATAACATGAGCTGCCCAGCGTTGTTCAGGGCTCTGAACCCCTGGAGACGTGAGGATATCTTCATATAGGCTGGCTCCAGATAGTCGAAGAGTTTCTGCTAGTTCATCTGCGTACTGGGTGTATCTCCGAGCCACGAGATCGACACCACTCGTTACGCCAGCGTAATCCATCATCTTGAGCGCCGCCAAGTTGATGTACGTCTCCCGATTTGTCTCTGCTTCCCATAGCTGTGTGGCAGCGGAGAAGAACCTTGTCTGCAGATCCAACGCGGAACGGTCAAAGATCTCGAATGCTTGCTGCGAAAATTAGAATTCCAGTTCAATCGATGCGAGTGTCGTTGAGTCTTACTATAGCGTACGCAAGAAGTGCGTTTACAAGAAAGCGCGAGCAAAACTTCTCTCGCTTGCTCACCAAGTCGCTGACGAAGAGGTCGGAGTCGAATAGTGCTATAGTAGGGTGCTCTGTCTGCAGGAAGTGTGATATCACTGCAGCAGCGTAATCGCTGGCAATTGAGACATCGGTCCAATGTGAAATATCTAGTCTTTGGAGACGAGCATCGCAGAGTGAATATACTCTCACCTCTCCCTCCGGATTTGAGGCACGAAGATCCAGCTTCATTCTGTACCTAGTCAGCGCTATGAGCGTCTAGTGACAAACCTCGGGGTGTGTTGGACTACCTTGTAATGTCTTCTAGTATGGGCGATCCTGAAGGATTCAAAAGGCTTTCAGCAATAGACTGTGGGTTTTCGAATGCAAGAACCTTAGGATACGTCTTGGAATGTTTCACTAGCAAGTCCGCCTGCAGGTTTCTTGTTGAGGGGATCAGCGGTGTCTGTTGCAGTGGATGATCTATTATCCTGGGGTCCGGAAGAATGTATGGCTGGGACGATCCTGCTTGGAAGAGATTTGAATTGAGATGAAGACTTTCGCCATGGCTCTTGGAGAGCGCCAAAGCATTCTCCTCTGGTAAGGTTGTGAGATCATCAACGAGCCTCCGATACTCGCGAAGCGTGCTCTTCAAGCTCTCAATCTCTCGCCTTAGCGCCCCCTGCCTCGTCTCGTCTGCATCTCGGGTGGTGTAGCTGCATTTTGCACCTCGCGACGTGCACTGATAGCACGCTGGCCTGGATGCATCACACTATGTATCCGTTAGCACTGAGATCTGTCTAAGAAGACTCATATTTCCTAGGTACTTGCGCCGGTTTTTCGAGCTCTGCACTGGTTGCACGCCGCTCGGGCTAGTGCTTTCTTCGTGACCCGCGGCATGGTCTGAGGCATCTCTCGACATGGCCCTGTCCGGGTCTATGTTGTAACCATCTAGGTCGCGGGAGCCTTACTTATTAGATCCCTTCGAGGCGATCTTAAGCGATTCTAAGGAAGGTTGTAGGAGGTAGCGATACCATTAGCAAGGCTTGTTTGGAGATTTTGTACTTGGTACTTCGCTTGAGCGCGGGGGAAGGTGGCCTGAGAGGCCAATCTATTGGTACTGAACACTGCTGTTGTCGGCGTCGCGTGTGCTCCGTATGAGCGCCACCCGGTTTGCCTGAGAATCGTCTGTCAGGGCGCATGTATCATCACTCTCTGCCTACAGCAGTATGACTCTCCACACCATGGTAATCCAAGCTTGTGGATGTCTTCTATGGCGAGAGAAATGCCTTATGCTTACTATGACCTTCGCAATGCGCAATCATTGTTGTCGTTAGAAGTCGCTGGGGTCGTTGAACCCGGAACTCGTGAAGTGGTGCTCGTGCGGAGGTGGCTCCAAGCCCTGCACATCAATTCTCTTCTGATTCGTTCCCATCTCCGGGCTCCTGCTGACCTTTCGAACTTATAACAAATGTAGCATCGAGGTACTCAACCACTATCGCACACAAGCTTGTGATAACAGTCTGTCGCAAGTAAGGGCTATCATTTGTTGATGTTAAGAGAAGACAGGCTGAATGTCCATAGACTAGCTTCCCGGCTCACTGGCAACTTCAATCCAAGACTCGAGAAAGACTACATATCGAAACATCTCATAGTCTGCCTTTAAAAAAGAACCTGTTACCTAACTTTGGTGTTCTGCGTCTTATTAGCATTGTTACAAGAACACGAGTCCTCGGATATTGTAGCAATTCTGAACTACAACCCAACTTCAAGCAGCTTACAGCGCTCGTTTAGGCTAGTTGAGAGTACACCTGTGTACTGTGTTACTCAACATATGAGTAGGGGCTCAAGTCCCATTAGAAAGGCCGTCAAATATTCTGATCAAGACGCGACTATGGTGTCATAATTCACACAGTAGTAATACAAACATGGTGTTCTTCTACGTAGCAGAAGACTTAGATTAAGCGTAAAACATTTGCGTCATGCTTAGTATGATGAGAGGTAAGGGCATAAGTGTTTCTACTGCTTGGTGCATGTACTTTTCATTAAGTCAATAGTGGAAACAAGCCACACATACGTTCGGTTCTTAGTTATCGTAAGGATCAGGCATGTTTTTAAGCACCGGGCCGCTTGCAATGCAATATACCCAGGTAGCTTGCAGATGAATGAAGTCTCGGTGCGACACAGTGCTCTGCAATGAATCGAAATGAAGTGGCGCACGTTCATCAATCTTGACAGATACGTCGATAAGCTCAACAAGCCACCCATAAGCATTCGTTAAGCAATCGCTTAATAGTAAAAATCACGTTGGCTGAAGTCCAACTCCCGTGTCATCTCGAGAAATCAAGCTTTCTGATCTCCAAATCTTATCCCAACGCCATCTCGATCTACAAACTTCTACTCGTCGAAATGCGGGAATCGATGACTTCACACTTCGACCCTTTGCCGTCATGTCTCTTCGAGCGCTTCTGCCGATGGAACGGTGGAAATACCGCGAACCATCAATCATGCGTCGTCATGTTCTCTTGCGTCAACTCCCTACATTTCGGATACTGCGGCTTTGTCGTTAGTTTTGTATTGTCGGATACTGCGGGCGTACATATTGTCTGAAGGTCTAACTTGTGAAGCCTCAAGCATTCATCAACGGTAACTTTATTGTAAAGGCCTTAGTGTTTATATTATCTCCTTCACTCATCTGCTGTCTTCGTCTTTAGTTCAATTTGAGAAGGCACTTCACAATGGATACTAGAAATCCCAACAAAGACATCAGGAACACGCCCGAGTACGCAGAGTACCAGCGCGACAATTTCTGGGCGAGCAACGATGGCAAAGTACCTCCATTCAACACCGGTAAGGGATCCTTTGAAGCCATCAAGCAAGAAATGTACTCGCCACTAACGGATACAAACAACAAGATCCCGGCAAACTGGAAGAGCGCGCCAAACAAAAGCTCTCCGAAGGCGGCTGGTACTACGCCTCCTCCAACGCAGGCACGTCGACCACCCACCTGGCCAACCGACAAGCCTTCTACCGCCACCGCATCGTCCCACGCATGCTCCAAGACACCAACAAGCGGGACACCAAGACCGAAATCTTCGGCAAGAAGGTTTCCGCCCCCATTGGCTTCGCGCCCATTGGCATCAACAAAATCTACCACCCGGACGGCGAGCTGCCCGTCGCCAAAGTCGCCAAAGAACTCAACCTGCCCTACTGCCTGTCCACAGCCGGCAGTCAACCGATAGAAGACGTCGGCAAAGCGAACGGTGAAGGTCCCCGTTTCTTCCAGCTATACATGCCGCATGACGACGAGCTGACCGTCTCGCTGCTGAAGCGGGCGTTCGACTCCGGTTTCTCAGCCTGCATTCTCACCCTCGACACCTGGCAGTTGGGCTGGAGGCACGACGACGTCGCTAACTCCAACTACGCTTTCTACCACGGTATCGGTGCCGATCTGGGCCTGAGCGATCCCGTCTTCCGGAAGAGGTTGGCCGAAGACGGAATTGATCCCAAAACCATGCCGAACGAGGCTGGTGCCAAGTGGATTGATAATGTCTGGCACGGCCGCGCGCACACGTGGGAGAAGATCCCGTGGGTCATGGAGACGTGGAAGAAGATCTCGGGTGGCAAGCCATTTGCGCTGAAGGGAATTCAGCATGTGGCGGATGCGCAGAAGGCGGTTGAGATTGGCTGTGATGGGATTGTTGTGTCGAATCATGCTGGTAGGCAGGTCGATGGTGCGGTTGCTAGTTTGGATGCGCTGGAGAATATCGTGCAAGGTTTGTTGATGGCTTCCCCTGTGTGTTATTGAGCTGTGCTGACCACATTCTTCTTCCTCTGCAGCTGTCGGTGACAAGACGTACATCATGTACGATTCTGGCGTCAGAGGAGCTTCGGACGTCGTCAAGGCTCTCTCCTTGGGTGCGAAATTTGTCTTCGTCGGCAGGTTGTGGGTTTGGGGTCTGTCGATCATGGGCGAGCATGGCGTGAGGCACGTCATGAAGTCGTTGCTGGCGGACTTAGACATTCTGTTCAATGTGGCAGGCATCACGAGTGTTGAGCAGCTCGATAAGGGCTGGCTTGAGAGCTATCCTAAAAACTACTCACTTATACAGGAGAGGAGTAAGTTGTAGCGGTTGGGTATGGTCTTCGATTGGTTGGTCTTATCTTGAAATATACTATACACGCAATAGTCAATACACGAATTTCGTAAATCATTATTCTTTGACAACTCTGCACTTTTATAAAACTGCGGTTGATCAGCCTCCAATTGAAGAAGGCGCACTTAAACGGTACAGCCACGAGACTTCATTGACCATGGTCGACAACGCAACCTTGCACTCCTGGCAAATTGCACCCTTTGGTGAAGATGTCACTCACAATGCACCTTCACCGCGGGTCTCTTTGTTCACATATGCCGGACTCGGTCACCACACACAACAAAGGCTCTCACCTCAAGGCCCAGCAAAATCCATTAAAGAACAACTCAATCGAACGATGGCCATCGATCAGATCCCCACCAAGCCATATCTCTCACAATGTGCCGCATCCTCCACGTCGAATGGCGCTGCACCCACACGCAGAACATCTGGGAATACTGCCGCGACGCGACCGCGCCCTCCCGCACGCCCAGCAACGACCGCGAACACCAGCCCTGCGCGGCCTTTGTTGAAAAGTACGGCGCCCGCCCCAAGAAACCCACCGAGGACGAGTACCGCAATTTCTGCTGCAAATTCACCTGCTGCCTCGAAGACCAGGCCGATGTGTTCAAGCAGGTCGAGGAACTCGAGAAGGCGTTGGGGATCAAGCCTAACCAGAGTTTGCCGCGCGTGCCGTCTTTCATGCTGAGTAGGCAGAAGAGGGAGTTGAAGATTCTGAGAAGGAAGTTTCAGGCGTTGACCAAGAGGCATGAGGAGAGGTGTGAGGCGCTGTATTATGGGCTTGGGGTGGTTGATGGGAGTGATGTCTTTCGCTCGCCGGCGAGTTTGCGCAGGTCAGAGGCGCTGTCGCATTCCAGTGTTCCCGCAGAGGCCGAGGATGCGGTCAAGGCGACGGATTGAGACAAAGGCTGTCACTACGTCGACAGGCGGGTGTTTTACGTCGAGCACCTAAATGCCAATACATCTCTGTTGCGTGGGAAATCCGTTACCTGCGTCGCCACCGAGGCAGCATTACGTCGGCGATTGAGACACTGCTGCATCAACCGACCTCACCGATGTAGATGTCGAATATCAAGCAGTACTTGTCCCGAGAACCAGACGACGTGATAGCTCAAAAAGGACGAAGCGATCATAAACAGGAAGAGCAATCATCAAAAAAGGCAACACAACCATCCCACGGGTCTGACCCCACTTTTCTCCTCCCCTCTGCACCAGCCACGGCTGACCAGCACCTCACCAAGCGCCAACCTTATTTCTAGCAAGACTCCAGAATAGACTCCCCAATAGCTCTTTTGAGAAATAGCTTGCTCTTTGCAGTCCCTGGAATTGTTGGATCTGGGTCTTGAAGCTACCGCAAGCGCTGATAGCTTCCTTGGATTTATCTAGCTGTGTATGCATAGTGTGCCGATTTTGCTCTCCATATACTCATGCAATTATGCCCATCCTCGCTCACATGATGATCATCCTCGCAAGCTGCATTGTCCCTTCGCGGAGGTTGATATTCTAGATTAGGCATGACACCCTCCCGATCTGTTTCCATCCCACAGCTTTGGAAGCTCATACATGCTACCGTGGTGGTAGAAGCAAGAGCTCGGAAGTAGGAGATAGAGATCAACCATGCCGTCCTGAAATGGATATTTAAAGGCACTACCTGTCCGTAGATAGCTGTAGCCAACACACCCAACACACCTCTCACCCATCCACCCTCACCACAACCCCACCAAAACCTCCCCACCCAGAACAAGAAGACAACAATGTCCCTCCAAGGCCAAACAGCCCTCATAACCGGCGGCGGCAAGAACCTCGGCGCCGCCATCGCCCGCGACCTCGCGGCCGAAGGCGCCAGTCTTGCCCTGCACTACAACTCGCCCAAGAGCAAAGACGAGACTCTCAAGCTCGCGGACGAGCTGCAGAAGAAGCACGCCGGCGTCAAAGTCAGCGTGCACGTGGGCGATTTGACCACGGGTGCCGCCGTCGAGAAGCTCTTCGCCGATGTTGTCGCGCAGCATGGGAAGGTGAATATCGTGGTGAATACGATTGGGATGGTGTTGAAGAAGCCGATTGTGGAGATTTCGGAGGCGGAGTATGATACCATGTTCGCGTGAGTGGTTATCCCTACTTGAGCTTTCGAAGTGGCGTGGTTGACTGTTCTTCTTGCTGACAACACAACGCTTCTCTACATGTAGTGTTAACTCGAAATCGGCCTTCCTCATCATGAAAGAGGGCGCGAAGCACGTCCAAGATGGCGGCAAGATCATTACCATCGTCACTGCTTTGCTGGCTGCTTTCACCGGTTTCTACACTTCGTACGCCGGTTCTAAGGCGCCTGTTGAGCACTTCACGCGTGGTGTTGCGAAGGAGCTGTCTGCTCGAGGCATCAGCGTGAATGCGATTGGGCCAGGCCCGATGGATACTCGTGAGTCGTCGCCTGTTTCTCGCATCGCAGTATGGAATTTGTCCGTTTGGCTGACATGTTTTTCACAGCATTCTTCTACCCGCAAGAATCGGATGAGGCAGTCGCCTTCCATAAGAGCCAGGGCATGGGAGGCCGTTTGACGGAAGTTCAGGACATCGCGCCAATTGTCAAGTTCTTGTGCACTTCTGGGAGATGGATTACCGGACAGACCATCTTTGCCAATGGTGGATATACTACTCGTTGACGAAACATGCGAAGTGGTGAAAAGGGAGATGGGGTACTTTTCCATAACGACCAGGAAATGGAGACTAAATTCTTGACGCTCACCGTTGCTGTCAGTGCAAGCCCCGGCGGGCGAACACGAAACTTCGCTTGGATGGAGTGAGTCGTTCGCACTTGAACCGTGCAATTCGATAGTCCAAAATCCGGATTCGCGGCTGCATGAGTAAGGCGGAGCAAGAGTTTTGTGAGAGAGCGAGTGAGAACTTGAAAGGGAGAGGGAGAGAGACGAACGTTGCTCGTTCCAGGTCTCAGGCATCTGGAGTTCTCCACTGCCCTCCGCGAAACAGGGATGGCCAAGACACGGTCTCGAGCAGGGCCTGTGGAGGCCCCTCAGAGGTCAGGCGGACAGGAAAATATATGTTTGGAAATTGTCAGCTCAACGGATTTCCAGCCGGCGTGGACAGGGCATCTTGCCCTTGGTGTGAGATGGTATTTTTATTTCACCCCCGTGGGGCATCGCCGTCGCCACAATAATTGCAATGGCCACTAAAGGCGAGTGGAGCTGGGGAGGCGAAGGTAATTGAGGAGGAACTGGAGTAGTAGTGACACAAGTCGACAAGGTAAGGATGGGGAGAAAGGGCCGATTGAAGTCTGCGTAGTAGCGATGTGACGGCAGCGGTATCGTATATCAAGTATCATCTAGCATGTGCCAGCCACGTCACGAATACATAAGAAGCGAATTGGTTCGTGCCAGCTGTGCCAGAATTTCAAGATTTTGTGGTGGATCCCTCGCTCGGTTTCTGGCATCATCACAGCAAGCCAAGCGGAAGGAGTCTCGTGTGGCATTGCAACTTTTTCGTGGTCGGGCCAACGATATTAATATCGTACACGCGTGTCGTTTGTCAGATAGCACGGGAGGTGGTACACTTGTCCACGACTGAGGGCACGTGGTAGGTTGGCGGTGTGAGACTGATTATCGCCAGAAGCGAACCGAACATGCCAGGCGTTTGCGGATATCTCAAATATTTGTGGAATCACGTGCGAGGGTGTTGAGGAGGCATTCGATGGTTAGAAAGGGAGTGCGGGTGGCGAAGGAACAGAGCTGTGAGCATGCGCAATCGTTGGGGCCGTGGGTGATGGTGGTGATTGGGGGAAGGAGGCGGAGAGGCCGGAGGAGAAGCACCAACGGAATTTGGGGAGAGAGAGAGAGAGACTAGAGGAGAGGGAGAGAGGGTGAGTAGGGCTGAGCGAATTGATTGAAAGGCATTAAGCAATTCGGGTGGCGTCCCAGCGGAATTAAGTATTGCCGCCAACGAAAGAACCCCAAAGATCTGGCTGTACAATCCACCTCCCCGGATGCCGTCGGCCTTCCAAAAGTCCAATTGATATCGATCAAAAGTAGTTCTTGTATGGTGTCCTTCTTAGCAACGGCACTACCAACCACTGCAGTCGCGGATAGCGGGCAGATAGCAGCACTGTTCAACGGCGACCCATCTTAATCTTCGATCTCCAAGCCCCCGAGGATTAAGCAGCTCCTCCACTACGGAGGCGTGTATGAGTGCGAGATCACGCAGGATCGACATCATACCAGTCGACTACAGTGGACCCGGCACCCTCTGCGCTTTGACCCAGCTGGGCAACCCAATGTGTCTTTTGTGAGCCTCTGGCCGACCTCTCTTCGTCTTCTCTACTACCACCACCACCACTCTCCCTCCATACCCCCCCATGGCTTCTGGACGTGCGTCTGGACGCATCTTGCGTGGCCTCGGCTACGCCGCCGGTGGCTCCGTTGTCGCTGGTGCTGGTCTCTACTTTGTCTACCGTCCCCGCGACGTCCCCGGTCTCGAGTCCGCACAGGTCCCTCCGCCCACCTACGGCGAGGGTGGCATCTTCCGCCCTCCTGCTTTCCCGCGCATCAAGTCGCGTGAGGAGCAAATCGCCGACCTCAAGGCCAGCGCCGGTGTGATCACCGACGCTTTCAAGGCCGCTAAGAACAAGGTCAAAGAGGCTGTGACCAGCTCTCAGGATGTCAAAAACGAGGACCCCTACGATCTGCTTGTCATCGGTGGTGGCGCCACTGGTGCTGGTGTTGCGCTCGACGCCGCCAGCAGAGGTCTGAAGGTCGCAATGGTTGAAAGAGATGATTTCGCTTCCGGTACTTCTTCGAAGAGCACCAAGCTGGTGCACGGTGGTGTTCGCTATTTGGAAAAGGCTGTCTGGCAACTCGACTACAACCAGTACGCGCTCGTCGTGGAGGCTCTCCGCGAGCGTCGCTACTTCTTGGATACCGCTCCTCATCTTTCGTCCTGGCTCCCGATCATGATTCCCGTTCAGAAGTGGTGGCAAGCGCCCTACTTCTGGGCCGGCACCAAGTTCTACGATTTCCTCGCTGGCTCTGAGAACATTGAGAGCTCCTACTTCTTGACCCGCAGCAAGGCCCTTGATGCATTCCCCATGCTCAAGAAGGAGGGCCTTTTCGGCGCTCTGGTCTACTACGACGGTGCTCACAACGACTCCCGCATGAACATGTCTCTCGCTGGTACTGCTGCTCT
The DNA here is from genome assembly GCA_001931905.2 of Cladosporium sp. IMV 00045. Lineage (NCBI taxonomy): Eukaryota > Fungi > Ascomycota > Dothideomycetes > Cladosporiales > Cladosporiaceae > Cladosporium > Cladosporium sp. IMV 00045. The sequence continues at coordinate 25,413 of MSJI02000067.1, forward strand.
CTACGGCGCCACTGTTGTCAACCACTGCGAAGTCACCGAGCTCCAGAAGGATGCCAACGGCCAGCTCTGCGGTGCTACTGTTAAGGATCTGGTCCCGGGCCGCGACGGCAAGACTGAGGACACCTTCAACATCAAGGCCAAGGGTATCATCAACGCCACCGGTCCTTTCACCGACTCTATCCGCAAGCTCGACGACCAGAACACCAAGGAGATTGTTGCTCCCTCTTCCGGTACTCACGTTATCCTCCCTGGTTACTACGCTCCCCGTGACATGGGTCTGATCGACCCCAACACTTCTGACGGCCGTGTTATCTTCTTCCTCCCGTGGCAGGGCAACACCATCGCCGGTACCACCGACTCCCCTTGCAAGGTTGAGCACAACCCGACTCCTTCTGAGAACGAGATCAACTGGATCCTCAACGAGGTCCAGGGCTACCTCGCACCTGAGATTAACGTCCGCCGCGGTGATGTCCTTGCCGCCTGGTCTGGTATCCGTCCCCTTGTCCGCGACCCCAACAAGAGCGACTCCCAGGGTCTCGTCCGTAACCACCTCGTCACTGTCTCCGACTCCGGTCTTCTCACCATCTCTGGTGGCAAGTGGACTACCTACCGCCAGATGGCCGAGGAAGCCGTCGACGAGGCGATCAAGCACTTCAACCTCAAGCCGCAGGGTATCTCCAGCCCGCCGCTCGTCAGCGGTGTCGAGGGCTTCATGGAGCACGTCAAGCTCGACGGCTCTTGCCCTACTCACAAGCTCAAGCTTGTCGGCGCTCACGGTTTCTCCAACACTCTCTTCATCAACCTGATCCAGCACTACGGCATTGAAACTGAGGTCGCCAAGCACCTGACCGAGTCTTACGGTGACCGCGCCTGGACCGTCGCTGCTCTCTGCGCCCCCACCGAGAAGGGCTTCCCCGTTCGCGGTGAGCGTCTGGCTCCTCTCTACCCCTACGTTGACGGCGAGATCCGCTACGCATGCCGTCACGAGTACGCCGAGACCGCAGTCGACGCCATCGCCCGCCGCACTCGTCTCTCCTTCCTGAACGCCCAGGCCACTCTTGAGACTCTGCCCAAGATCATCGACCTGATGGCCGAGGAGCACAACTGGTCTGAGAAGCGCAAGGCTCTCGAGTGGACCGAGGCCGTCGAGTTCCTCGGCACCATGGGTCTCCAGAAGGAGAAGCTCACCCTCACCCGCAACGACGTCGAGCACGGCCGCGTCGGCCTCCGCGCTGACGAGGAGCACGGCCTCTACGCCCGTCACGGTAAGCTT
>MSJI02000068.1:0-45390 GCA_001931905.2 Cladosporium sp. IMV 00045
AAAGTTTACAAGCTAACCCAATCTCTAACAGCAACCTTCTCGGCAAATTCGAGCTTTCTGGCATTCCCCCTGCGCCTCGCGGCCAGCCCCAGATCGAGGTCCAGTTCGAGCTGGACGCGAACGGTCTTCTCAAGGTCAGCGCTGGTGACAAGGGCAGCGGCAAGAGCGAGTCTATCACCATCACCAACGACAAGGGCCGTCTCAGCGCCGAGGAAATCGAGCGCATGGTCGAGGAGGCTGAGAAGTACGCCGAGGAGGACAAGGCCACCCGCGAGCGCATTGAGTCTCGCAACGGTCTCGAGAACTACGCCTACTCTCTCAAGAACCAGCTCAACGACGATGACGGACTTGGCGGCAAGATTGACGAGGACGACAAGGAGACTCTTCTTGAGGCCGTTAAGGAGGCCCAGGACTGGCTCGAGGAGAACGCGGCCACCGCCACCTCCGAGGACTTCGATGAGCAGAAGCAGAAGCTGAGTGATGTCGCCTACCCGATCACCTCCAAGCTCTACGAGGGCGGTGCCGGCGGCATGCCCGACTACGATGACGACGAGCCTGCTGGCCACGACGAGTTGTAGACGGGATGTCCCATACGTGGATGAAATTAAAATCCCTTTTTGACGTTTGCACGGTTTCTGTTCCTGTTCCTCTACTTTTGAATTGTGGATAATACGCGGCATTTAGAGGAAATCCCGAAAAAGGCTTTCTCTTGCGCGGACTCCTTCAGTGTTTGGGGGAGTTGGCCTACTGTTTGCGATAGATTTTGTTACATGAAACAATTTGATGCCAATTCCCAGCCATACCTATCATACTGCATCCTTTTCGTGTCCCGCATTATGAGGATTGTCAAATGCTCCGTTCGTGAGCAGTCAACACGGCGTTCTTTACTGTTGACGTGACTTATCTATGAAACCCTTCGCCAAGTTTCAAGATCTTTTGCCAAGTCTACAGATTTACGAGATACGAGATCGCTACAACCAGACAATCATTACAATCCAAGCCGGAACGCCATAAGAACGAGGTTCATGGATCGCAATCGCAAAATTAATGTCACAACTTACTCTCCAAGCCCACATTACGTCCCGGATCTTCCCCAACCTTTAACACCACCCTCCCAGCCACATCCCCCCTCTCCAACTCCTCATAAGCCCTCGCCAACTCCCCGAACTCCCTCACAAACACCTTCGGCCTCACTTTACCAGCTCTAACAAGCTCTACAGCTTCCAAACACTCCTTCAGATTCCCCACCAAATTCCCCTTGATCGTCAATCCCTTGATCACGATCTCAGACACGGGCGTCAAGAGTTGCCCCCCGCCGGGTGGGATTCCGATGCAGCAGAGCGTTCCTTCCGTGCGTAGCAGTGAGGCTGCCGTTGCGAAGGCGGCGTTTGAGCCGGCGGTTACGATCACGGCGTCGGCGCCTTTGTTGGCGGTGCGGGCGTCGATTGCTGCACGGAGGTTGGGGGTGGCGCGGAAGTCGATGAAGGAGGCGCCGAGGGAGGTTATCAGCTCGCGCTTTTGGGGGCCGGTGTCGATGCCGGTGACCTGGATGGAAAGGTTTGGTTAGCTGATTTTCGCAATAGCATTTGAGCTTCGGGTTTCTTGTCAGGGACATGTGCATCGAGCGCTGGTAGAACATACTAAGAGTTCGTCAGCTTCTCCCTATACATATCTTGACGAAGACGACTCACCAAACGGAGTACGAAGCAGTCCATATTGCACAGCATAATGACCCAGCCCACCCCCAGCGCCCAGGACTACGAGATGCGAAGACGGCTTGAGATTGGCATTCATCACCGCCTTGTACGCCGTCAGACCAGCACATAGCGTTGGTGCCGCGAGCACGGGATCCACATCTTGCGGCAAGAGAGTCAAGTATCCAGCGTCGAGGCAGATGTACTCCTGAAACGCGCCGTCCTCGTGATGCAAATGGTTCGTGGGCTTCAAAGAGCCAACACCGGAACAGTACTGCTCTGTGCCCGCCAGACATGCGTCGCAGCGCCGGCAGATTCGCGAACTGAACCGGATCCCAACGAGAGCTCCTAGATGGATTGACGGGTCGTGTTGTGGGATGCCAGGGCCCAGAGCAATGATTCGGCCCACGCCTTCGTGGCCGCCGATGTGAGGGAGTTTGATCGCCGTGATGGGTTTGCCGTCGGGTCCTGCTGCTGTGCCTCTGGCGGTGTGGAGGTCTTGGAAATGGCTATCAGCTAACCTTATCCTCGGATTCTGTTTCTTCGGTGCGACTAACCGCTTTGGCACACGCCAGTGCAGAGCACCTTAGCAAGGACTTCGTCTTGACCTGGCAACTTGACAGGATAGTCGTTGACAATCTCGACTGGGCCACCGAGCTGGCGGACCAGAGCAACCCTTTGGGTCTTTGGTATCGTCACTGATGGCATAGTGATGCTGCTGATGACTCTATACTGCACTCTTACATGAAGTGCTACTTGACTTTCTTTCTTGGGGCATGCAAGTCGCTCTTTGATCGAGACGATGGAATTTTCGTCGACGAAGCAACGTCGATGGTAGATGAGAGGTATGACAAACCACAGCTGAGGCGACGACCCAAACTATCAATTTTCATAATTTATAGAAGTAATGCAGCCCATATGCAGCTGAAGCTCGTGTGCCGCTGGAGTTCTGCCTCATATTGCTGTTTTTGGTACCTCGTGAGAGGGGAAGCTTCTGAATTGTTGAAGAACCTCATCTGTTTGTACGCTGACCCCTCACGGCCTTCAAGATCAAGAGTGCTCTCGGTGGAGCTCGATAGCCAGGTGATGGTCGCTTAGACTCTTCTTCAACACGTCAACAGATTGGTTGTGGTACCTAAGGTATCTTTTCGTATACTTTCCCAAAGGCTCAAATCACTGAGAAAGATTGGTGGAGCCCATCACGCTTTTGTGCTCCTTCTTTGAGCATCAGAACCGGATAGTGGAAGATGTAGCAGAGCATAGTCTTGTGGACAAAATCACTGGCGCTTTTGCGATAGTATCAGTTGTTGAAAGATTGTTCGTAAATTGGGTACCTTACGTAGTGGTGGTTCACAGAAGAGAGCCAGGTACAGAGAGAGTTGAACAACCCAACGGAGGAAGATAAATCGGCCGAACCTCGGCCGTCGCCGCTTCACTCAAAGAAAAGGCTGAATCACCGTCTGTAGCAGAACGAAACATTCACTCACTACGGGAAACATAACTTATCCTTGGCCACCATGGGTAAATCTTCAAAAGACAAGCGTGATGCCTACTACCGCTTGGCCAAGGAGCAAGGATGGCGTGCACGTTCTGCCTTCAAGCTGTTGCAGCTTGACGAGGAGTTTGATCTTTTCGAGGGAGTCACCAGAGTCGTCGACTTGTGTGCCGCACCTGGAAGCTGGTCTCAAGTCTTGTCTCGTGTCTTGATCAAGGGCGAGCGAGTAGGTCGTGCAGCATGGGAAGACAAGCGACACAAGGAATTGCTCCGTCTTCGCCAGAATACATCTGAGGAAACCGCGAACATTGATGAGCCCGCAGCTCCAGCCAACGAGCCCAGAAAGGATGTCAAGATCGTTTCTATCGACCTTCAGCCTATGTCTCCATTGGAAGGCATTACTTGCTTGAAGGCAGATATTACGCATCCCTCGACCATCCCACTCTTGCTCAATGCTCTGGATCCAGACTTTGTCCCGACATCAACATCCATTGAGGCCGCGCAGCCTGTGGACCTGGTACTCTCCGATGGCGCCCCAGATGTCACCGGACTACACGACCTCGACATCTACATTCAGTCTCAGCTCTTGTGGGCTGCACTGAACCTCGCTCTTTGTGTGCTCAAACCTGGTGGCAAATTCGTTGCAAAGATCTTTAGAGGCAAGGACGTCGACCTGCTTTACGCTCAAATGAAGATTCTTTTCGAGCACGTCACTGTCGCGAAGCCCCGGAGTAGCAGAGCCAGCTCTGTAGAAGCTTTCATTGTCTGCACGAACTTCCAGCCACCCAAGGGATTCAAGGCAAGTCTGGAAAACCCGCTTGGAGCAGGACGCACCATCAAACCCACTGGAGAAGCCAAACGAGAACGCACACAAGCCTGTCGGAGAACGAGAGAGGATGGCGTTACAGAGCTTGAACTTGGCTCCGATACCGAGGATGAAGACGAAGCCAACAGATGGATCGCGCCTTTCCTTGCTTGTGGTGACTTGAGTGCATTCGATGCAGACGCCAGCCACAAGCTACCTGAGGGTCATGTCAGCCTGGATCCTGTGCAGCCACCTACAGCTCCGCCCTACAAGAGAGCATTGGAAGAGAGGAAGAAAATGGGTGGGGCTTATGGAAAGACCAAACTTGGAAAAATGAAATAGACAAGTGAATGCCCTCCAGTACTCTTCACTTTTGCGACAATGGCCACCAAGTCCGCAGCCAGCTGCAGTCCGAGGAATCCGCGTTCTATTCACATGATCGATTGCGTTGGGACGGAAGTGAATTGCTATTTCGTCAACGCACACGACGTCGAAAATACTACAATACTACACAAGCGAGCGCAACTTTGCAGCTTTATATACAACGCTCTATCCCAAACGCTATTTTCTACACACACCCGCTCAGCATGCTCAGAGTACCTGGACGAGACATCAACAAGCCCTTCCGACTCCTCAAGGAAGGCAAAGGCGGCCTAGTCTATTTCTACCACAACAGCTGCCCAACAAGACCATTCGACCCCAACCACGCCACCCTCACAAAACGCGCCGGCATGTACGGCGCCTCAACATCGACAGGAGTCTACTTCGCACTCAGCGAGCAGAGCTGTTTCATCGCGCACATCAGCGCCCACGTCCGCAACCGCGACTCGCCCTACATTCGCCACAAAGTCTCCGCACTCGAAGGCCTCGATCTCAAATCCAAAGTCATCGAACGCATGCACGCCATCCTCAGCCGCATGGGCCACAATGTCACCAACGTCGGCGTCACAAAGCCGTACACCAAGCGCTCGCTGTTCATGGTCTGTCCGGGCATGTACGCCGCCGATGGCTCGGAGCAAGTCGGCGCGTATGTTGCGCAGGCTGTTTGGGATTATCTCGGGTTGAAGAGGAAGGATTATCCTGTGGACAGGGAGCATTCTGGTTTCATTGTTGATTGGGTGTCTCAGCGTCCGCATATGTTGACTTCTGCACCGATGAGAATGGGGGACTATGTGGGCTTTGACAAGTATGCAGAGCGGGAGGAGGTTGGAGAGTATGTCCAAGACTTTGATTTCGAGATCGAGCAGAACGAAGACTGGATTGGGGACGGAGAGTAGGGCGCTGGCTTGGGAGGAATGGCGTAGAAGGGACTCTGCATAGAGCGAAGGGCGACGGTTTACAGGGTGAATGGTCAGGATGAGTACAAGCATACAGAAAGATAATAGACACATTGACATAACGAACTCCCGCAAACTTGATGCGATGTTATAGAGGCCAGTGACCGAGACATGAACGATGGAGAATCTTCTTACGGACAAACGAAACATAGGTGAGTTTCTCACAACATACATGAGCAGCCATCATGGCTGCTAGAGCGACGCCTGGATTCGTATACCGAAGAGATAAGACACAACTGTGTGAGGATTCGTCAGTAAGTACATGAGCAGCGATCAAAGACACTAGAAAGACTCTGCAACCTGCACGCCGATGAGAGGCTTGACATGAGCAGACAGAAGATGCGGGTATCCCGTTCAGCATTTGAGCAGCAACCAAATCTGCCAGTGACACACTTGAATTCACATGCCAATGAGAAAATTGACGTGGACAGACAGAAAGACGCGGGTTTCTCAATGATGAATACATGAGCAGCTATCGTAGCTGCTAGTGCGACAGAACAACCCATATGCCGAAGAGACCAGCCCTTGGCGACAGCAAAAGACAAAAAAGCAAACAAAACAAGCAAACCCCCAGAAAACAGAAAACACAACAGCCCAGCAAACAAAACCCCCAAAAAAGCAAAAAGAAAAAGCGAAAAAATCACCAACCCCCTCCACTCATGACAAAGCCCAAACCACCTGGTGGCGGGGCAGGGCGAGCAGCCGCGCGAGGCTTTGGCTGCACTCGCGGCGGCGACGCAGGCGCAGGCGCAGGCGCAGGCGCAGGAGGAGGAGGCGGGGCGGCAGCGCGTGGTGGTGGTGCCGGTGGTTGCTGCTGCTGTTGCGGCTGCTGCTGCTGCTTGGGGGCGGGCGCCGAGGGAGAGGGCGCCGGAAGAAAGGATGGTGGCGGCGGGAGAGAGGGCGCCGGAGGGAGGAAGATTGGCGGCGGCGGCAGCAGCAGGGTTGGTGGTGGTGGTGGTGCCCAGACGGGCTGCTGCTGGGGCGGCGGCGGCGGCACGAAAGAAGCCACGGCGGGAGGAGCAGGAGGCCGCTGCCACTCCTGGCTGACGATGTCGTAGCGGCGCAAAGCCGCAGACAAAGCCGCCTGGGAGGCTGCGTACTCCTCCGGCGAGACGAACCTCTTCGGCGGCGGCGGGGGAGACAACGGGGCCCACTCACGCATCCAGCGTCTCATCGTCGGCTCGAGCTCGTCTGCCCTTGCGGGCTTCCTAGAGTCGAATGCACCTTTGACGATGGACGGGTCCCAAGGGCCGGGGTATCGGAACCCTGGCAGCAGCGGGAAGGGGATGGTGGCGATGGGCCCTATGCGTGCCGGCGGATCGTGCTTTGGCGACGGCGGCCAGACGATCTCTCTGCGGACGGGCGTGGTGGGTTGGGGCGGTGGCGGAGGGGAGGGGACCAGCCCCGGCGATCCGACCGCGCGCAAGAGGCGGAAGCCCAGGAAGAAGTAGACGGCCCAGAAGAGGACCCACCAGGGGCCCTCGAAGCCGGATGGGTCGAACACGAAGTCGCCCATGGTGGTGTTGGTGGTGGTGGTGGTGCCTCGTTAGTGGTGGTGAGGGCTTTGTGATGATGTGTGATGATACGAGCACAAGTCTTGGTAGAGAGAGAGAGGGAGAGAGTGGTGGACTTCTTGTGCTGTGATCGTGTCTTTCCGAGAGATGCAGTCAAGGGAAAAAATGAAAATACTTATACCTGCTCTAGAGGGCTCGACCATGACAATGGGACAAGAAACCTATTGTTGTGAGTGACCTGAAACGCAAGAGCATCTATTGTCAGTCAGAAATCGAATGGCTGGACAATAGACGAACAATAGACTCCAGACTGTAGCTATTGTTCAGTGTCTATACATGCCAGTAGCACAATAGGAAGTTGATATTGAGTGGTTGGGAGCGTGTCAGGCTAGGCCAGGATTGGAAGTCACTCGAGTTCTGTGAAGTGACACCATCGTACGCAGGATTAACAGTACTTCTATGGGCATTGAGATGCACGTTGGCCGATCTCGATGCACTGGTATCTTGATATCGTCCAGCCATCTTGTGAGCCTCATGATATTCTTCCTGTGTTCGATAAGCGACGTGGTGTTCAGCAGATTCCCTCTCGATCCCGCGTGCAATTGCCCTGCGGCTGGTGACAACTTCGTTCGCCCCGTAGAAAATCAATGAGAATCTCTTGGCCTCGTATGCGCGCGCAGGGGCGTTTGAAGTCGCTTTGGTCTGTGACTGTAGCTATTAGCACCTTTTCCCTGAAGTTCTAGGGTCTACCTGAGGACAAGAATTGGCCAAAGTGCTCATATCGCTTTGATTGGGTGCGTTCGGCGCAAAGGATGAAGAGCTTATGTCGCAGACGCGGCCAACAGACTCTCATATCGAGCTATGCAGAACTGTACTAGCAAGAGCATCGTCAGTGTACTGTTGTAGCACCTAGCTACCGTGGGGAGTTAGACCAGATGTGTGAACATGGTCGAGGATAGAGAGTCAAGTCTTTCTTCGCTTGGAGCCCTGTGAACGAGGTCAATTGAAACCTGCTCTGTGTCTTCGTCTTTGTTCGGTTGAACAGAAAATCCGATGTAATGTCATCACCTCCAAGAGGGGCAGTACTGCAGGTCTTGAGATCACACAATCTGCAGATACCGGTTCGGACTCAGCCTGTAAGCTTGTCACCACAGCCATGCCGAAGATACATGAAGTCGTCGATCTTGCCGCTGCGTTTCTCTTCGACGTCTGTATCTTGATCTGTCCTTCTGAGATGGAGTCAACCTTTGCCGCTCTCGGCAGTTAGCGCCACAATGACGACCACCTGAAGGAATGCCAGTCCATGACAGGCGTATGGCCAGCTACACGAGACGGCACAGGCGGGCGGTGGTGCGATCTGCGGTCCACGAGACCGAGCACGACCAGTCTTACACCTATGATCCCAGGCAATGGCTCTTCCCTGTGGTTCCAAACACCACCACGGCCAAACCGCGCAGAATGTTGCCGAAGGTCATCCATCCAAAAAACGAGGAGTGACAAGCCATTTGAGTTGGGCGATCATCATCTCCGTCACATCGGCCAGACCGCCTGTGTTCAAGCCAAATCGTGGCGCAGTCAGGTCTTCTTTACAATTTGGTGGGACGCAGGGAGGTGGAGGAGGGTTGGAAGAAGGGACCCGCCACGACGTCATTTGGCTTTGAGACGGCAGACCACACACATCCACATCACCACACCCTGATCGGCGGGCAGATATAACGATCTTGCGTTTCCCACTTTCAGAAGAATATCCACCTCTCTGTTTCTCCAAACACCCTATTACTCAGTTTCCAAGTACTCCCTGCAATTGCACGATTCCCCCCACGACTTGACGAAAAGCACGGCATATTGTATGTGTATCCACATCCACCACGTGTTGCATCACACACAGCATTCGACTTCCTCGCCTTTACTTACATCCAGTCTAGCACGATCACGACAAAACATACGTATCAAAGATGGCGTCTCCTACCAGCCCGACTCAATCTCAACTTCCCACTCGTTCTGCTACCAATGCCACCGACCCTGATGATGCCATTCCCGACGAGGACAGCAGCGAGACCACCAAGCTGTTCCACGAGCGTCTGCAAGCATGGAAGCACGCTTGCGGTTACCTGGAAGACTACATCACGGCGACGGAGAAGATGCATCACTCTCACTCAAAAGAATACGAGAGAGTCCTCAAGTCGGTCAGCAACCCGCTGAAGGAAGGTCACCACTTTGACCAATCCCTTGGTGGTGTCGCCGGTCTCTTCGACAACATCCGCAGCAACACCCAAGGTCTGTCGATCATGCACGCCGAGACTGCCAAGACTCTGAAGGGCTCTATCCTGCCCGTGTTTGAGCGCCTGCACACCGAGATCAAGAACAAGTCCAAGGAGCTCACCAAGGGCGCCGGCAAGGGAGCCAAGGCTGTGGACAAGGCGCGCAACACCTCGCAGAAGCACATTGAGCTCCTTGGCCAGCACACTGCTGCGTTCGACTCCTCTTCTGGCGCTGTCAAGTCGCATGAAGACCCTTACATCCTGCAGCGCCAGGTCTACCACCGCCTCAGCAAGCAGGTGCTTGAGGAGAACAACAACCGCGGCGACATGCTATCCGTCCAGGAGCACTTCGCCCAGTTTGAGGCACACATCGTGCAGACTTTCCAGAACGGTCTGGCGCAGTTCAACTCGATCATGCAAAACACGACCGAGCAGACGCGCAACAGCTACGGCGATATGATCGGCGTCGCACAGCGCATCACTCCCGATTTCGAGTGGAACGGTTTCGTCAAGCGCAACCAGCACCTCCTCATCGACCCGAACGCACCCAAGCGCTCCGTCGAGCAAATCGGCTTTGCCAACCAAGACCACCGCGCCACGCAGCCGCTGATCGCCGGCTCGCTGGAGCGCAAAGGCAAGCTCATGAAGTCCTACAGCACATCTTTCTACGCCGTCACTCCGTCAAGATACCTGCACGAGTTCAAGACGGACGATGACTTCGCCAAGGACCCGCACCCGGAGGCCAGTTTGTACCTGCCCGACTGCATGATCGGCGCCGTCGACGGCGTCAAGTTCAACGTCAAGGGCAAGAACACCAGCAAGGGTCTCATGTCCAAGATGAGCATGGGCCACGAGTACCAGTTCCGCGCGCACACGCCGCAGGACGCGCAGAAGTGGCACGATATCATCGCCAGCCAGGTCGGGCAGACTACGAACGAGGCTCCTGTTTCGCCTGTTGGCTCTGTGGGCGAGGAGTCCAAGTACCAGAGCTTCGCCCAGAGCGAGACCGGCACTGTTGGCTCGACACCTCCCACCGAGAAGACCGCTTCTGATGCTGGCATGACCGCTTCTGAGAAGGACGGGCTGAGCTCTACCACTAGCCCTACCGAGGCTTCTACCGCTGGACCTTCAACCTACCCACCCGAGAAGGGTGTGGCCGGCGCTGAGCAGGGCGTTGCTACCTCCGACAAGGCTTGAGATATGTGACTTGTGGACATTTATTTGCCTCGACCTAGTATGACGCACGCATGTCTTTGTCACTCAGCGATTGTCTTCCCCTTTTCGTCATTCTTCTGTTTCCTAATACCACGTAGCTTATCTAGACGTAATAATTTCACGATTGAAAATGAGGCAATAGCAATGAACTATCACTACATAGTCCCATTTCAATCGAAGAAGCCATCACATCTCGTTTGAAGAATGAGGCGCTGCATCCCTTTCATCAGCCTCGGCACACTCGTGTTCTAGCCAGAAGACAGAAGCTGAGAAGTGTCAGGGAACGAGCCGCTAAAACACTAGCCTTGCCCTGCCCGCAATCTCCTCCAACCAAAGCGGCTCGTCCTTGCACACCAACTGACATCAAACATCCAGGGTGAATCACGTGTCGAGCTCCACCCCCAAGCTCGTTCGAGCCCCGAGCTTGTGAAGCTTGGTCCCCGACTGGTTACATCGCATGTGGGCATGAGTGTCTGGTGTTTGCATAAAGGTGTTAGAGCTGATGTTTTGAGTTCTGAGGGGTTCGTGTGATGCTGTAAATAGAAAGGCTTGACGTAGCGCCAGGACTACTGAGCGTTTGTAGCCCAAAGGCAAGGGAGGGAGGAATATCAGGCTGAGCTGTATGCATACATGCACGTATGTTTCTTCGAAGCTATGTCACAATCGGAGCTTTCGATTGTTGTGACCTCGCTTGATGATCTTAGCACCCCCCTCGTCAGTAATCCATCAATCGATTCATCAATCAATCAATCAACCACCACCACCTTTATTAAGAGCCAAGCAAGCACAGCCTCGCAACCTCATTTCTGGAAGGTTTGCTTCATCCTTCCTGCGCGCTTACCTGACCTTTCACCCTTGTCCCGAGCCACGCGCGCCTGCGATAATTAATCTTGAGCAATCAAAAGTCGCCTTCACTTCCTTCAATCGACCTGGCCCGGCCTGTTTGCACCTTGCCCTCAACTTCTAGACTTCTCTGCGAAGTGCACCGCGTATCTCACATTCTGCACGCCAGTGAAGAGGTGCCCACGTCCCTGGACGTTCTTGCCTCCCGCAACCTGCAATCCTCCCGCACACAACCGAGCTGCACCTCGTCAAACCCTCACATCTTCTTCACCTTCAACTCGCATTTGGCCGCCTGAATTGCGTCTCCGAAAACGACAACCTCGCTCGTGGCCACATATCGCTAGATTGGAGCAAGTCACTCGTCAGCCTTTACTGAGGACGTCCCACAGCCCACCATGCCGGGTGTTCGTAAGTGACATCTAGCACATGAATGGCTGCTACAACATCCACTAACCACTACGTCACAACAGCTCCCAATGCTTTCCACAAACTCAAGCAAGCCTTCAAAGGCATCCTGAAGAACAGCGGCAAAAACCGCCAACAGGACCAGCAAGCGCCGCCACCGCCGCCGCCTCAGAAGCAAGACGAGCAAACGCAGCAGCAGCCTACCGACAAACCCCAAGTCCCGCCCAAGTCCGAGCAGCAAGCCGCATCCGCCGCTCCAGTCCTCCCGCCCACTGCTCTCGTGGCAGAAACGAGCAGGCCCGGCAGCGCGAGCGCAGGGAAAGAGCAGCCGCCCAGCAAGGCCGAGGATACCTCACCTGTTTCGCCGGCAGAGCCGAACTCCTCCACTCCGCAGGACAACTCCAACTCCGACCCCGTCTCTGCCATCTCGGCTGAGCAGGACAAACCTCTTCCTCCGCCTAAGACCGACGGGGCAGCAGACGATGCCAAAGCAGCAGCAGGTACGTCAAAATCGTATACTCACCACTCTGAAACCTCACAACTAACCCCAAGCAACAGCTCCCGTGGTCTCACCACCAACCACCAAACCCACCGAGCCTTCCGCAACCGAAAACACCAAACCAAACGGCAACCTCGCTGCAGCAGCAGCAGCAGCGCCAGCTCCCGCCGCCACCACCACCGAAAGCACCACGGAACCCTCAACCACAGCAGCCAAAACTTCCTCAGAGCAAGAGCGCACCTCGGACGAGAAAATGCCCGTCATGGCCGAGGAGCCGCCGACCATCAAAGCCAACCCGGCCGCGCCGGGTATGAGCGCCACGTCTGGCCCGTTGGAGGATTTCCCGTCGGGCGGGGATGGGAAGGCGTGAGGGAGTGTGAAGTGCTGGGACGGTAGGTCTCGATGGACTTTGGTGGTGGAGCTGGTGCGGTGCTTGATGTTTTTCCTGCTGGGTCGGAAAGCGTGTCGGCTGGCCAGCGGGTTTGCCTGTGTCTGAGATTCTGCTGTTGAATTTGTCTTTCTGGAAGGTCAGTGGTTGCGAGAGCAAAACCTTTGGCTTGTGCTCTGCGGGGGATCTCTTCTCTTTCTTTTCTGGCAGATTGGCAGTGTGCGGTGATGGTGGTGGTGGTGGTGGTGGCGGCCGCAGAGATGCATGGCTGCGTTGTGTTGGTGGCTGGTGGTTTTTGAGCATTTGAATTATACCCCCCATGGAATTGTCTTTTTTCCTCTTGATGCTGTCTTCCGTTCTTCTTACAATAGTGCTGTGTATCAGTCTCCTTTGACTCTGCGACGTGAATCAAACTCCAGCAAAAGAACCCGAGCAAAGTGGGAGGGTCCGTAACGATGCAACATGCTCAGATATGAATACAAAATTCTTTACCATCTCCTTCTTTCCCTCATTTCCCAATCCCTACCCTCAAATTCCATTCCTCTTCGCTCTCAGTTCGCAGACCCGCCACCATACTTCCCACTCCCGCTCTTCGGCGCACCACTGCCCCCGCTCGTCTGGCTGCCCCTATCCTTCGTCACCTGCCCTCCCGCGGGGTTTCCCGTCGCGCCCTCGTTCTTCGTCTTGGTCGAGCTGACCTCGTGGTTGGCCGGCGAGACGTCCAGCGGGCTCGTCTGCGGTGACTGTTTAGTGTTTGAAAACGGGGGATTGATTAGTCTTCGCACGACGCAGGCATGAATTCAAGAAAAATCAAGAAAAAAAACACAAGAAATCAGGCCGGAGTATGTAGGGTAGGATATCAAGGACTTACCTCATCACCACTCTCCTTCTCAGCGCTCGCTTTCTCCGTCTCGGGGCGCGTTTGCTTGGGGTCGAAAGCGGCGTTTTCCACCGCGGCGGCGGCGTCGTCGGACCCGGATTTGCTGTATTCGTTCGGCTCGGGTTTGAGGCTATCTTTGTGCTGGGTGTCTTTGCGGGCGAAGCGGGTGGGGGTTGATGAGAGGGCGCGGAGGGGAGTGCGTGCGGTGGTGCTCGTGAGGGGGCGCGTGGTGAGGGCGCTGCGGCGGAGGGTGGGGAGGAGCATTTTTATTTTTTGTTGTTGGTGTTGATGGGGCTTTGGTGTTGATGGGGTTTGGTGAGGCTGGAGTTGGGTTTTTGGTGCTTTGTGGTGTTGTTTGGAGACCAATGGATTCAATAGTTTGGTCCAATGGAATTGAGATGATTACCTTGAAGAGAGAGGAAGTTCTAAGCTAGGAGTTTGAGAGATGGTGAAACCAGCTCTTTGCCGTTCTTCCAGAGCGGAGCTCCAACCGAGCTCGTCTCTTCGATCCATCAATGGTGACGATTGATGAGGTCAGTGATGGAAGTGGTGATGACGTCAGACGAGCTGCGATGAAGTGAACATGAAGTGAACATGAAGTGATCAACACTGCGAGAGAGACATAGATCAAATTGTGTGCCTTGACAGCTCCTATGGATATTGTAAGGAGGTCTTGCATGGAGTTCTTTGCAGCAGATGATGTCTCAATTTGCCTTGAAGATCCTGGACTCTCTTCTCATCGATGCATTCCGTACATATGTACATGTAGGCCTCAAAACCAGTTCTATAACCGGCGTCCAACGTCCTTGTTGCAAAGCTGCATTTTATCGATGTCTGTGATGTATACAAACATGTAGGTAGTCATCGATTAATGCATGTGGCAGAGTTTCATACATTACAGTGCTTAGAACAAGCAAAACGTGCCACCGTTCCCCATCGTCCTCGACCTCTCGCTGATTCCGGTGGTTCTCTCAATACCAGAACTCCAACACAGCTTTCTAATGCCTGCTGGCGACAGGCCGTTGAGTGTGATGAGACGACACGAACGCTCTCATGTACGCATCACCAATCCCTACACAATTCGATACCCATCATAAACAACTACGACCAGTCAGCCCTCAAACTCCCCCTCAACATTAGTCAAAATCAAGAACAAAACAAAACTCACCTTCCCTCCCCTTCCTCGCCCCACTACCAACCCACATCCCCGAATTAACCACATCTGCATACCTCTCATCGCCCGTCTCCAACTTCACCGTCAGACGAAACGAATACTCACTCGGATCCACCTCATCCGCCTGTTCGGGATCAAAAAGCCTCTCCATAACCTCCCTAGGCCCTTTCCTCCAACCCGAAGTTTTCACCGCAATAAACGCCGGCGGCTCATCGTTCGTGCGCAGCAGGTAGTTGGTGTCGACGTAGGTGTGCAGAGTGGAAGGGTCGACGAGTTGGGAGTCTTGGCCTCCGGGCTGTGATGGGGTTTTGTCAGATTGGTCGGCTGATTGTTATCTTTTGAGGGTGGAAGAGCAGACCTCAACAGTCCCCTGGCCCCAACTGGCGTTCCATTCGCCGCTGGAGAAACTGATCCAGTTGCGATCGCCCCAGGGGCCTTTGCCGACGTTGATGAGGGGGTTGAGTTGCACGGAGATGCGGAAGTCGAGTTCGAGGCGCGGGATGGGGAGGTCGATATCTGATGCGTTGGAGGATAAGGGGAAGGATTTGGTTGTTGGGGCAGGCATTGGGAGGGATGTTTGCTGAGTTGGATGTATTAGAGACGATAGGAGTAAGAGGGTGGTGCTGAGTGCGGGAATGATCATGGCTTTATGTAGCTCGATGCAGCCACTCTATATATTTATAAATATTCGTCATGCAACAGGACTTTTGCAACTCATTTATATACATGTATGTGTGGCCTTCTGATTATAGCGGGGTGACAGGACTACCAATGCACAATTTACCTTGGTCGTGACGTCTTCATAGCCGAGGAGTAACGACCACGAACATCGGCAAATGTGAATTCTTACAGAACAAAATGGCACTCCTGAACTGCCAGTCGAGAACCGAGCTTATGGATCTGCATTTTTGGTTTTTGAGAGTCCTCTGCGCTCTCCATTTACTGCACGCACAATACGATATCATAGCGCCTGCTGGTAGGTCACAACGAATGCGATCAAGACAAATAGAAAGCTCGAAGGGCCACCTTCAACTCGGGGCATTGTGTGAATCTGATGTTCATGTCTGCAACAAGGGTCTGGAGGAATGTATTAAAAAGCATGGTCACTCAAAGAGCAAAACCCATGTGTATTGAGCAAACAAACTCACATCTACAGTATCGTCATCATGTTCATCATTCCAATCATCATCTACACTCATCTACTCTCACCCCTCTCACCCTCTCATAATCCTCATCAAGCCACCTCCACACATCCAATCATCACCTCCCTAACCTCGCCGCCTTAAAGCGACTAACCTTCTTAACCCTCCCATCATCCCTCTCCTCCATGAGATCGCCCAAGTTCTCATCCTCGTCTTTATCGACCTTGAACCCGCCCTGCTCGCGCACCATATCGTTGCGTCTCCGGTAATAATCAGCCGCCAGCTCGCGGCGCGCGAGGAGAGGGTCGTAGCCGTCTGGGTCTGGAGCAGGGGCTTTGGTCGAGGAAGGGTTGCGTTCGAGCAAAGTGGATGCCATGGGAATGCCAGGAGGGCCTGTGGGAGGGGCGCCGGGGGCGGTGTCTTCGTCTTCGTCTTCTGCTGGTATTGCTGCGGCGCGGGCTTGCTTGAAGCGGGAGATTTTCTCTGGGGCCGTGGTGGAGGGGAGGGAGTGGGAAACTGCTGTCGAGCGCTCGACGACGCCGGACGCGAGGGGTGGTGCGGATTCTCCCTCAACGTGCTTGGTTGCTTTGTGAGGTGGGGAAGCGGGTTTGGCGACGTCGACTTGTTGGGCGAAGGAGACGCGTTTCTTGCCGGTGGCGGTGGCGGACTTTTTGTCGGCGTCGGAGTTTGATGAGCCGTTGCTTGCGATTGAGGAGCGCTTTTCTCTGATCACCAGACGGTGGGCGTGGGCGGGATCGAGAGCTTCTTCGCCGGCCTCATCGTCGTCGTCGTCGGCGTCGACCTCTCCTTCTGGAAGAGGGATTTTGCCGAGGTTACCGATCAGGCGCTCCTTCAACGCTTCCATCTCATCGCGATAGGCGTCTGTGACTGCTGGGCGCTTGGAACGACCGAACTCGTCTTCGTCCTCGATGTCTGAGTCGGAAAGGCCGCTGGTGTAGGGTGTGTCTTCGTCCTGGTATTCTGAAGTCGTGAAATCAGAATGGCTGTCGTCGTGTTCATCATCAGGATCGTCAAGGTCCATCGTCGCCACGACGTTTTGAACCTCGTTCAAGTGGTAGCTTAGCATTTCGCGACGAAGTTGGGCATCTTCTGCGGACTCGTTCTCAGGCATGACGATGTGCGGCTTAGTAGTCTCGGCATCTTCGTCCACCTCAAAAACTCTGTCGCCAGGCTTGAAGTAGCCACGGAGATGTTGCTGGTGATCAGGGTCTGTGTTGACCGGAGTCTGGTCGCCTGGTGCTGATTGAGGCGTGTCGGCCGCCGGCGGATTCGCAGGAATCTCCTCAACCTGCGGCGAGAACTTGACGGTGCGGTTGTCTGGCGGGTCCGCAGCGCGAGCAATAGCAACTTTATCTGCGAAAGACACCGACTTCTTCTCCTCCGAATTGGAGCGCGGCTTTTCCTCAGGCTCCTTGGTGTCTGCAGAAAAAGAGACCGATTTCTTGCGAACTTGAGGACGCTCGACCTCGACATCCCCCTCAACAGCAGTCTCTCTCGGCTTTTCCGCCTCCACAGGTGCAGGTTTGATAGCAGACGGCGGCGTAGGCGGCTGTTGTGCAGCCATACCCAAATCCTTATCAGTCAAACCCGCCTGCCTCAACCTCTCCAGCGCCTTCGCAGTCGCCTCCTCAGGGCGCCTGATTTCACTCCGGACAACATTCCCATCCTCATCCAATTCCTCATGGATCTCACTCAAAGGCAGCCCACCATCCTCATCATCCTCCAACTCTCCCGCGCCATCCCCATATATCCCCGCAGCAGTGGCGGAAGCGAACGCGAACTCCTCCAATTTCCCCTCCGCAAGAAAAAATTGCTTCGAAAGCGTGTCGATGTTCTGCTGCACGTACTCCTGCCTGCGCGTGATGAGGCCGAGCACCTGCCTGCGACGACGCGGCGGGGCATCCAAAGTTGCCTGGCCGGTGAGGTCCAGAATCTCCTTCTGCGTGACGAGCTCGCCGCCGTAGGAGTTGCAGATTTCAGCGACGGCCTCGGCGGTCAGTTCCTCCGGTCCGGTGGCGACGAGTTCTTCTTTCAGACCTTCATACTCGGCTTCCCAGGTTTGCCAGTTGCGCAGGCTCTGGCGGAGCTTCTGCACGTTCTCCTCCAGCTTCTGGCGCTGCTGTTCGATTTCGGTGAGTTCCATGGTTGGACGTGGCGTGTGTGAAGACCAGGAGAGTTTGGTGGATTCTTGGTTCTGGTTTTGGGCGGAAAGTTTTTCCAAAATCGTCTGCGAATTTTGAGAGACAAAGTCGCGTGCGAATTAAAAGCTCGAGAGAGACAGATTCGGGTTAAGAGTTCCTTGCACAGCGGCGCACCGCTTGTCCTTTATAGCAGGAGACAAAAGCTGTGACCAGAAGTTAGAAAGAGGGTTGTCGGTGTGCAGTTTGCCTGCTCTGAAGGCGACAGCGAGTCGCAAAAGGCAGAGCGGTCATCTCTCGGCCGGCGCGGGAAGGCTAGCCGTGAAGCCAGCCACAACCCGGCAGAGCAGGCATGTGACTGATGTGACTCCACCGGAAAGTACGATGGAGTCACGGAACTTGCTACTAAAATATAAAACAACCATCAGAAGACGCGACTGACCTTGTATGGAGAATGATAATGATGAAGTTCAATGTTCTGGTGCAAAGCAATGGCCACCATGTAAAAACAATCACGCCTCAGCCAAGCAGGAAAGCAGGCAAGACTTTGTATGGCTCTTCAATGTACATCCACCCATGTACTCCAGTACAGTGGTACAACGCATCTCATCCCACGCGGGATGACAGGTAGGGATAACAGTACACTCTCCGCCAAGCGGTGCAGCCCAATGACTTCATCAAACGAGCTTCCAGCAGAGGAACAAACAGCCGTCGCACACGACACACGGGAGCCCTGCGCTGTTCCTGCAGGCAGGCAGTCTCACGTGGTTTGAATTGCGTCTTCAAGGGCGCGCCGGACGGCGAAGATAAGTGGCATTTGCAGAGCTCGTGAGGATCCGAATTGTAGGTGAATCGGCGATGCATGTATTTATGCCCGGCACAACGCAGCTAGCAGAGTCGAAAAGGATCAATACCACATGCGTGATAAGATCCGACGGGATGGGAATGAGGCGAGATACAGCTACAGCTATACGGGGACCGTGGTCACAATGGTAAAGATTAGCTCTGCATGAGCATAAGGAATGCATCTGCATGTTTTCTGACGTATCGATGACTCTTTTCCTGGGCGATGCAATACCTGCTGTTTCGTGTGGGCATTTCCGCACTAGAAAATAAATCGACGTTTTGGGTGGTTACACGTGGAAGAGTCTTGCCGTGCGGGATAACTTTCATATCAATAGATCTATCTATTTACCATAAGCTACCACGCTGACGCTTAACGAATATTTCCTGCGGGAATAAAGAAATCGTAGCCAAAGCAGCAACTAAGACGCCACAGCAATGCTCAGGAAAGAGAAATCAAAAGCAAACAACGACAAGAAAAGCAACACAATTCGTCCAGAAGCTCTCCTCGCACACGTCTACTGCAACAGCGGGTCGCGGAAGTGCTTCTGGTTGTTGCCCCTCTTATCCTTGCCCCACTGGTACTGGTTCTGCTGTCTCTGCACGCGCTTGAGCTGCCTCTTCTCCACGGCGGCGATCTCCCTCTTCTTCTCGTCGCTGACGCCGACCATGCCCAACCCGCCGTTGGCACGCGAGGTAAGCTGCCTGCCACGGCCGTCGCGGCCGGAGCGAGCCACTTGCTTGTTGTCGCCGTCCTCGTCGTCGGAGTCGTGGCGCTTGTCTTCCAGGAGCTGCTGCTGCGCGCGCTCCTCGGGTGTTGGGTAGTTGCGCAGGTTCTGGCGGTAGTAGGTGCGCAGGCTGCGGTGGCCTGCTGTGCGGCCTGACGGGAGGTGGAGCTCGAAGTCGTCTTTGTAGACGGCTTGGGGAGTGGAGTGCGCGTGAGAGTGGAAGCCGTCGCTGTTCTTGTGCTTGGCGTCTTGTCGCGAGTGGTGGCGGTGCTTGTCGAGTTTGGCGTATTGGTGGTCGCGGTGCTCGATGGGGACGGAGGTGATTTCGTCCGTGGGCACTGAGGAGAGTGTGCTGTCGCTTTCCCAACCTTCGTCGTCTTCCTCTGAGTCCGTGACTTCCTCGCCGTCTTCGTTGGTGATAGTGGTCTTCGCAGCACGCTTAGCACCAAGGTTCACGCCGCCCTCACCCTCCTCATCTTCGTCGTCTGTGTCTTCGTCGTCGTACGTCGAGCGGAAGTCGTAGAATTCGCCAACCTCCATCTGCTCGTCCTCGGTGCTGTACGCAATCATGCAGTGGCCACGATCCCTCATGTGCGTCTGCACACCAGAAGTAGTGTGTACCTGCTTAGCACAGAACAAACACTGGTGCAGAACCTGAATCGTCTCGCTGAGGTAATTGATCAAACCCTTCAAGTCAACCAAGTACTCCTTCTCCGGCACGAAGAAACCATGCTGCTTGCCCATATGGTTCATGTTCAAATCCAGCGTAGGCGAGACATAGTTGCAGAACAAACACTGATTCACATCGGCCTTGTGCTCGTACTCCTCGCCCTCCTCCATCTTCTCCGCGGCATTGCCGCCCACCACGCCACCGGCACCTCTAGGCTGCTCGACGGCCATGGCGTTGTTCTGGCCCTGGTTCTTGCCATACACGGGGTCCTTGGCCTCCTGCAACCCGCTCGCATTCACCCTCTCGGCAATCTCATCCATCTCTTCATCCTCCACCTCCTCCCTCGCACTCGCAGTCTCCATCGGCTCGCCCAGCGAGAAAGTGCTGCCGGTCATACTCTCCGTCTCCGTAGCCTGATCGCCACCGACCTTTCCACCGCCAAACTTCGCATACCTGGCCGCGGCCTGCTTGTGCTTCTGACTAGCGACGTGGTTCACGTATGCCCCCTCAGAGAAGAAAACCTTATCGCAGGGATCGCACTTCTTCTCAAAGCTGGCGCGCGCTGCCGTCGCGGCGGCAGAGGCTTTGTTGGCGAGCACTTTCTCGGCGAAGATCTCGGAGGTCAGAGGCGGGAGGGATGCCACGCGGCGCTTGAGGTTGTAGCGGTGCCAGTCGGATTGCATGTGCGTGCGCTGAAGGTCGCTGCTGCGGAAGGCGACTTGGCAGGTGTTGCAGGTGAAGGGGTGGGCGGAGGCCCCGGCGGGAGGTTGGGCGACGGTCGCCATTGTATGAGTGTTGTTGGAGGGTGTTTGTGGGTTGTTTATGTAGGTTGAATGGTATGGTGTGGAAGGAAGTTGTGGGCGAGTGTATGGACGAGGGTCCGAGCGGGCCTGAAAAAGTGTGGCAAGGCCTTTCCAAATGAAGTGCTCGAAGATGCCTGTTCCCCAAGTATCGAGGGAAAGCTGAAGAGTAGTAGTTTTAGAGGAATTCCTCAAGCGCCAGATGTGATTATCAAGTGGCGAAACAGAGCACGAGTTGCAGCTGCAGCAACGCACAAGAATCTGTGAACGGCCTTTTGTCATCCAAAATCCCACATGTGAGGGCCCAGCTCGTATGACGCAGCCGAAGAAACTTTGCCCCTCGTCTCGGCTTTTGTCTCGCACGTCTCTTGGTGGGGGCTTTGGCTGGCTCATTATTCATGAACTATTCGATTATTGTGTGATTTTACTGTTGCTTTAATCAATTTAGTAGTCAATAATCCATTCTATTTGTAAGAGAGAGAAGCACAATTGAAGACGTGTGGTGATATTCGACACAAAAAGCTGGCATTAATCATTGCATTTGTCTATCCCATCCAAAGCAGGCCATGCACAAGACATAAATAACGATGAATCACGCTTTTTCATATACACATCGTCCATCCTCCCCGATCACTCATCAAATCCCCATCTAGTAGACTTCCAGCACATACCTGCCCTCCTCCTTCAGCCTCTCAATCTCCTTGTGACCATCCTTCTTCTTGCCCTCAGCAGCAGCCTCAATCTCAATGCCCTCCTCGAGCACAGCAGTGACGTCCGGCACGGGCCAGGTAGGACCGCAGAGGTAGAAAGCACCCTCCTCGCGAAGATAAGCCTGGCGGATCTCGTTGAGGGACTCGCGCATGCGGTCCTGAATGTAAATCTTCTGCGGCTGGTCACGGGAGAAAGCGGCGCCGAGCAGGGTGACGATACCGGCGGCTTGGTAGGCCTCCCATTCCTCGCCGTACAGGTACTCCTCGCGCTGGTGGCGGGAGCCCATGTACAGCAGAAGGTCGCCGATGGGCATGCCCTGCTGCTTCTGCCAGGCGCGCTCCTGGACGAACGCGCGGAAGGGCGCGAGACCGGTTCCGAGACCGGCCATGATGAGCGGCTGGGTGGTCTTGGGAGGGAGCTTCATGACGGAGGGCTTGACGGAGACGGTGACGGGGCTGCCGACGGACAGGCTGTTGAGGTAGCGGGTGGCCTGGCCGAAGCGGTCGCGGCCTGACGGGTCGACCCAGTTGACGGTGACAATCAGCAGGGAGACGCTGTTGGGGGTGACCTTCTGAGAAGAGGCAATGGAGTACTCGCGGCGCTTCATGGGGTTGACAATGCGGACAATGTCGTGGAAGCTGGGGTGGGCAGACTTGAACTCAAGCAGGATGTCGGCGAAGGTGACGGTGTCAACCTCAGCACGGCGCTTGAACTCCAGAACGGACTCCTGGTTGCCGCCAGTGCCGAGAAGCAGCAGGTTGTCCTTCTCCTTGGGGTCGGTAGCGAACTCGGAGAGAGCCTCGTAGAAACGCTTGGGCGGGCGACCGAAGATATCGACGTTCTGCTTGAGAGCCTGGTAGACAGTGCGGTTCTCGTAGACGTTGGGGTCCTCGCGGCTGGGCACTTCGACAACCTCCTCGGGGTCAAGGCCGTACCACTTGATGAAGGCCTCAATCTCGGCGGTGTCGTTCTCGGCGTGAATGCCAAGAGCCTCACCAATCTCGTACTTGAGACCGGTGTTGCCGAGGTCGAACTCAATGTGGAAGATGTTACGGTCGTAGGTAGAAGGAGTGAGTCTACGACGCTCCTTGACGGTGGCGATGCAGGTCTTCTGCGCCAGCTCAGGCTTGAGAGCGGTGGTGGTGCCGTAGGCTTCCTTGAAAGCAAGGCCCTTGGCAGCGACAGTCCACTTCTTGAGAGCAGCGGGAGTCTCCTCATCGATCTTCTGGTAGGCAGCAAAGCTGTTGGCGTTGAGGTCCTCCGCAGCAGGCAGGGCCTCGTTCGCCTCCAGCTCAACGGTGAGCCAGGCGGACGGGACCTCGACCGTCTTCAAGGCAGTCTCAAGGTCCTTAGCGAGAACGTCAAGCACCTCGCCACCAGCTTGGAGCTTTTTCAGGCCGGTCTCGTAGAGAGAAGGCTGTGCGACCTTGAGGAAGGCAAGCTGGAGCAGGTAGTTCTCAAGCTCAGGCTCCTCGCTGACCTTAGCAGAAACAGTGGGGTCGAGAACGAAGAGAGAAACTTCCTTGGTGGCGAGAGCCTTGCGCACCGGCGTGCTGAGCTTCTTCTCGACGTCCTCGTCCTTCCAGCCAGCGGACTTGATGATGACAAAGCCGGCGGGCTTGACGCTATCAACAATATTGAACTCCTTGAGCAACTTCTCGTAGCCAACAACAACGACGTCGGCGTTCTTGACGCTGTAGGCAGCCTCGATGCTCTTGGTGGAGGCGCGGATGTCGGTCCTGACTGAGCCGCCCTGAACAAGGTTGTCGCGGGAGCTGCGAACAACGACGTTGAGCGAGCTGTCGCCGGAAAGCAGCTGGCCAACCATGACGGGAGCAGCAGCAGATGCGCTCTCGTCGACGTCCCAGAAAGAGTACTGCTTGACTTCCTCGGAGGTAAGAACAAGCGAAGTCTCGGGCAGCTCGATCTTCTCACCCGGCTTGGAGCTGAGCTGGCGGAGCAGGTTCTCCATCTTCTTGACGGTCCAGACGGTCTCACGGCCGTACTTGATGTCGTAGACACCAGGCTCCTGGCCAGAGGCAGAGGCCTGGAAGTTGACGGCAGCAAGAACATCGCTGTAAAGGGCGCTAGACACGGAGCTGTCGGCGACGCTGGCGTTGTCCTGAACCTGGCCAAGAACGGTGATCTGCTCAACACTGGCGGGAAGGAGCTCAAGGAACTCCTCCTCGGCAAAGGGACGGTAGACACGAACGTTAATCACACCGACCCTGATGTTCTCCTGGGAAAGGGCCTCGGCGATCTGAGCGCTCAAGCTAGCCTCGACGGTGCCGAAGACGACAATGACGCGAGTGGGAGAGGCGTGGCCGTGGTACTCGAAGCTCTTGTATTCGGTGCCGAGCTCAGAGTTCAGAGCAGCAAGAATCTTGGAGAGCTTGCCCTCGTTGGTAAGCTTCTTAGAGTGGATGTCCTCCTGGACGGTGGAGAGGATAGAGTCGTAGCTGCGCTTAAGGCTGGAGACGCTGAGCGCATCAACAACACGGGTAGTCTCGCGGCCAACGGTGATACCATCGTAGGTGTGAACGGTGGGCTGAACAGAAGCGAGCAGCGTGGCAAGGAGAGACATGTGCTGGATCTCGTACGCACTCTTGCTAGTGACCAGACCAAGGCCCAGCTCCTCGGCAAGGGCCAGAGAGGCAGTGTAATCGGTGACAAGGCCAGCCTTGGTGTCCGCAGCGTAGTCCACAGCAGCGATCTGGAGAGCAGTCGGGCTAGCGACGTCGTAAAGCAGGCTCAACTCGTCCAGAACAGGGCGCATCTGGGTCAAGCTTGCGGCGCTAGCGACGATGCTCTGCGGCCAGCTCCTCTTGCTCATATCAAAGCCAGGGTAGAACATGTAACCCAGCGCCATGCTTCCGGCGCCATTCCTGGTCTGAAGAGACTTGACGTCCGTAACCTCGCCGTAGGCGTTCTTCTCGTTGGCGGCCTTCCATGCTTGCGCGGCGACGTCGAGGTCGAAGGACTCGGGAGAGTAGGAGAAGAGCTTGTTGGAGAGGGCGTATGCGACCTGCTGAACGAGTGTTTGGGCGGTCAGGTAGGTAGGGCCAGAGACGGATGACAGGGCGATATCCTGGCCGAACGGCAGGGCCGACGACTTGTTGGCGTAGGTCTCCTGCGACTGGGCCATTTCGGGCAAGTTGAGCGGGGGATTGGAGAGGAATTGATCGGGTGGTGATTCCTCTTGTTGTAGCCCGTCAACAAGAAAATGCAGAAAACAGGACGACTTCGAGTGAGTCGCTGGAGAACACTAGGCGCAAACAGTTCAGAGGAATGAATAATGCTAAAATGCACCGGAGGCGACTGGCCGAGATCGGGAGGACTTTTTGGCGCTTGCAAATCAACAAATCGTTGAACCCTGCGAGCACGCCATCGACACTTCGCCCTTTGTGTCTTTGCCATTGTCAGAAGCATTGATAATTTGTTTACCTTTCGGCTTAATGAGTTAATGATTCTCCTAGACCATAAAACTTAAGCGATTGAAGAAATGCAATACTCTTGCATGGTCAGATGTACCAACAAAACGACAATGGTCTCGTGTTGTCTATGAAACGAACATGCGCTAGGGTCAACGACGATTGTATTCTCGATAATAAAGAAAGAGACTTTCCTCCCGCGGGGCGCCGATAATGGGTCATTGTCAGCCGAGGATGGAAGTGTCATACGCCGACTGGAGCGTCTTTCAACTCGACAAGGGGATGATGACAGTGTATGCTGTCCTTCTTGATTTTGAAACGAAAAGTCTTCCTGATCCATCTCCATCTGAATTCCAGTACATCGAGAAAAAATCAACACAGACTTCAGCATTGCAGAGCAGATCTGACTTTTAGATCTATCCGGCGGCACGGACCGAAAATCCTAAAGTGACGTCCTCTATCTTTGTTGGCTCATCCAGTCAAGCCGATGAATTTCTTCTTTTAGCACTCGGCATCTCATCACAACATGTATATTGTTCACACGCGCAAATATGAGATTCACGATCATGACCTAATGGCTCCCTTTTCTTTCATATGATGAGATCTTTTAAACCGGCCGCATTACACACTATTTTCAAGGACCGCGGATATGGATGATCCGTTTGCAAAATTGGAGGCAGATTACTGCCCACCTTTGGATTCCGCCCTGTTGTCTGCAATAGTATCAGACTTCGATTTGACCTCGGATGCTGGTGTTGCGAGTGCCCGTGAGGTATTGGATCAACTCAAGGAATCTGCGCTTATTGAGGAAGCCGCTGGATTCGACCCATCAGGAACTGGAGGTTACGAACAGAGGCAAGAATCGCCAGTAGATCAGTTTGGATCAGGTACGGAGACAGGTGCCTCCCAGTCCCGCGAGACTGACGCGACGAGTGTCTCAAATGGACTGTCTTCGTTGGATCTTGAAGACAAAGATGGACTTGCAAAGCAGATCGACATGCCTGTTGGCAAACCGGAAGACCTGGACGCTTTAGAAGAGGATGTCAAGATCATGCTGCTCCAGGAGATGTTTGGCCAGCATACCAGCAGATATAGCATTCAGCACACGCTTCGAAAGTGCAACGGCAAGTGGAATACCGCCATGGAAGAGCTACTGAACCACGTTTATTTCGGCGAAGCTGAAGACAGTGAGGATGGCGGAAAGTTGAAAGCGAAGGGCGTGGAAGGTTTCTCAGAAGATAACATCATACGACGTGGCCGCAAGACCAAAGTCAAGGGTCAGAAATTGCGTGCTATGGAGGAACGCCGGGCTGCGTCGCTACCTACATCACCACAGAGCCCGCAAAGCCCTGCCTCCAACAAGTGGCAGACCGCAAAGGAAGATGTTGAGTTCATCGCAACCCGCACCGGCATAGAAGCTGTGACAGTGAAGTCGACATACAATGAGCAAGGTGGCAAAGTTCCCCAAACGATCAACGCCCTTCTCAAACAGACAATGGAGGAGACAAAGAAAATCGTCACCGACGACGAGCTAGTGCAACGCAACGCCCTGGAACTTGGAAAATATTTCCCATCTGTCGCACCGCACTATCTTGCTGCTCTCATCCGCCTAACTCACCCTTCCACCTCCTCCGCGCACGAACTCGCAAAAGCCCTCACCGCCAAACCTAATGACGCCGGTGCAACCCAAGGAGGGATACAAGTCATCCCACTCTACGCCCGACCAACCATCTCCGACATCGACCCGGAAAGCAGTCCACGCAAGACCCATTCAGCAGGACCATCACAGTATACTTCTTCTCTCAGCTCCCCAGTCGACCCTACAACCGCCCTCCGTGGGAACGCCTACGCCGCCGCCCGCGCTCAAGCTTTTGCGCAAGCAAGCGCTGCTCACCGCCGCGCCGGCTCCGACCGTCTCATGGGCGGTGCTGCTGCATACTATTCCCAGCTTGGCCGTGACCTCTCCGCACTATCTTTCAGCGCCTCGGCTGATGCGGCAGATGCTCACGCTCAGAGCCAAAGCTCCGCCACACACCTCGATCTGCACGGTATTGACGTCCTGAATGGTGTGCGGATCGCGCAGGAGCGCGTTAATGCTTGGTGGAACCGCTTGGGCGAGAGTAGGGTCAATGGCCGTGTAGGCGCGGACGACAGGAACGAGGGGTTCAGAATTGTTGTGGGTGCTGGTAGGCATAGTGAAGGCGGCAAGGGAAAATTAGGACCTGCTGTTTCCAAGATGCTGAAAAATGAGGGCTGGAGAATCGAAGCGGCTGGTGCGGTTATTGTTGTTAAGGGGAAGGCGAAGAGGTAGGCCAATATGTGTGGTTAGGATAACGATGACCATGATGGTATCGATGGCACTTGATCAAAACTTCCGTACTCCTCTTGTTCAACCATCCCACGATGAACTTCTCCCTTCGAATCCTTCCCACTTTCGTCTTTTCGCCGCCTCCACCACTTCACCGAAGTGTAGCCAGCGACACAACCCCCTATGGTCAACACAAAAGCGACCGCCCAAGATCCCAAGACCCAAATCTTGTTGGGAACACCATCACCAGTGATCTCTTTGATATTCATTCCGTAGATACCGGTGACGAGCGTCAGGGAAAGATAGAATGCGGCGAGCCCAGCCAGCAGTATGGTCCACTCTGCCTGCCGTTTCGTTGCTCTCGCAAGGTCCAGGGCCAGTTCTGTCTGTCGAACCGTTTGCGCGTTCTGTTCTCTCATCAACTTTGCATCTTGGACTTGCGCGTAGCCGATCAAGAGTTGTATCTCTTCAGCGAGTACTGCCATAATGGCACGCATTCTCTGGTCGATATCTTCAAATAGTTTTGGTAAATTCCTAGGGTCTGCTTGCTGTCTGGAACGTGCGGCGTCAGACGGGCCCGGGATGACTTCTGTCTCAATGCTGGTTCCGTCAGTGTGATTTTGCACCCCGACCCAATTCGTCACTAACGCCATCTCAGCGACAACCCGTTCTCTCGTCTCAACAAAACGGCGATGGGTATCAATGATCCTCCGACGAAAAGACGTCAACGATCTAAACGCTTGCTCGCTCTCCACGTTCTCAGCGAAAAGTTTCTGTCGGATACCTATAAAGTTGCGTTCCAGCCGTTCCACACTTCCTTGCCATGCTTGAGCAGCAAGCATCCACCTGAAAATTAGAGAGAGAGGTTCGCGGGGCTTAGACTCTCGTGCTTTTGGTAATGATGGCGGATTGAAGAGTGATCGGATGGTGTATTGGTTGAACATCCTTGCCAAATTCATGGCTGTGCTGAAGTCTTTCCATCCGCCCAATTCAGCGCCAGTACCATAATACACCTCCGGAAGAAGCAGACGCTGTAAAGGCGGCGTTGCAATCGTTGCCATCATAAACTCTGTGCTCTTTCCACGGCCTGTGTGGGGGATTGGCCTATCAACAAGCGCAAGATCTGATTCTAGTGGTCAGCACTTATTTCCATAGACTCGTGATGCCATTACATACACAGATAGTCTGTCAAGTTGGAGCAAGAAATGCGGGTGGTGGTTTTCCCGTAGGATTCCAGGAAGCCCTCTTGACGGAAGTCATCGCTGGGAACAATCCAGAAGGTCCGTGTGCTTCGCGGTTCATGAGAAACCACATCCAGAATACAGTCCATGTGAAATTTGAAATCTTTGTCAACCCTGGGAGCCATGGAACTACGTTTCGCAGACAGATTTCCCGCCACTCTATTAATTACATCAAGGTATTCTTCTTCGTCTTCGCGCGAAAGATTCCATGTCCGTCCTTGGTCACCAGCACGGACTATATGCCGTGCGAGAAACATAGGTTCAAGACGCCTTGAATACCTAGAGTATAAGCCATCGCACCAAGCCTCGTCTATATCTTCAACTATGAGAACAGTGGGATCGTGGGGGTTCGTTTGCATCATTGCATCGAGAACAAAGCCCGGACGCGCCCTCCTCTCAGGTTTAGGTACTGAAGTGGTACGAGGCTCGCTTTCTCTGATGATCCAGGCTTTCGTCCGCCTATCCTCAAGACAGCTTGCGAATGGGGTGTCTCCACGTGTTTTCTTATTATTCCATATACCGATGGCTCATCTTGCCGTTGTGGGGCTCCGTTGTCTCCAGGTGATGGCTCATTCGGGCCTGAAGGAGGATCTGCCTCGTGAACTCTGGGGGCCTCAAGGGGCATGTCTGTCCTTGATTGTTCCATTGAATGCTTGTCAGGGACTTGTCGATACTGACTTTCGCAGAGCAAAAGCTCAAGTCCACAGAAGCAGTAATAGAACTCACTAGAATCAACATCATCATCTCCTGTTTATGCCGGGCGCTTGTGTCCCCAATGCTGGTCAGCGAAGCAGCCACAACCAGATCATGCCAATGAGATCGCGGCATATCGTCACACTGCAGAAGCGCTTATGGGCTGCTCGCCACCTGCAATGCTGACATGTAGTCACATGCGTAAGCGCAAGGCTGTCGCGAATCAAAGATGAAGGCTGGCATCGTTGTTGCACGAGGTGCCTTGTTCACAGGTTTGCAGACATGCAGACTTCAGCTTCAGCTGGGGACAGCTGATTGTCAGGCTGTACAAATGAGTAGGTGCGATGGGGGAGAGTGGAAAGTCTCCCTATGATCGATCCCTATGCAAATACCATGGACCCCAGTAAACTTTCTTTGCTTGAGTGCCATTGATATGCCCCATTCCGGATGATACTCGATCCTGGTCCTAAGGTTACCAGCTTCGCACTGCTGAGAAAAAGCTTACTCGATCGACATAATGTCTTCATGAATGTGGCCCTCTCGTGATGCTTGCACATATGGCGTCGTCTTCTCTGCACCCTATCAACCCATCTACCACAAAGACTATTCTATCGCAAGCACCGTATTCTTCGTGATCACCATGCAAACAAGATCCATTTTCGAAAACGAGCTCTGGTCCTGAACTCTGCCTAGTTCTTCCCCTCAACATACAGCTCATATTCATACGCCGAAAACAAGAATGGCGACACGCCCTTGAGATCATTCTCATAGGTCGGTATGCTGCTATAGTACTTTGGAAAAGGTCAGCAAACATACATGTAGCCCTTGTCAAAAACACATACCTCAAAAGTGCCATTCGAGCTCAAACTGCCAACCTGCACAGTCCACTCCCAAGCCAAAGCACCGTCCAGTCTCTCCCGAGCAAAATCGCTGGTCATGAGCTCCCAGCCGCTGGTGGCTGTGTTCTCATATTGCTCCCCAGAGAGATAGCCGAGGCGGAGGGATTTGAACAGGCTGTATACGAACATGGCGCTGCCGGAGCTTTCGATGTAGTTGCCAGATTGAGATTCTGTCCCAGGGGTCATGACGTTGTACCAACCCCCGTAGGTTTGGTCTTGCGATGCTATGACGGCGTCTGCGAGGCTTTGAAGGTAGAATAGCAGTCGGGCGCGACCAGAGTGCTTTTCGGGGAAGTAGTCGAGCGTGTCGACGAGGGCCATGAAGTACCTATCGAAGGATGACTCTGTCAGCTATTGTGGCGTCACGCAGAACCCAATGGTACTCACCATCCAACAGCACGACCCCAAACATGCGGAGCGGCACCAGTCTCAGGATCAGCCCAGACCTGCGTCTTGGAGACATCAAACCCATGAACCGGCAGTCCGTTAGTGCGGTTTCGGTCGACCAGAGTTCCAGCGTCAATCAGGTCGAATTGCAGAGCGATATCGTCCCAAGCGGTGTTGTTGGTAGGCTCGAATTCATGCGTCCAGCGAGCGTAGAAGACGTCCATCATGTAGATTCCATCGAGCCACATCTGATCGTATTGTCAAGTCAGCTCACTAACCATTTCCACTGTTCCAGCTGCTCGCCTCCACCTGAACTCACCTGATCAATATAAGTAGGAAAGCGATGATAAAACCCTCCATCCGGCGTACGCCCCGAACGATCGATCTGATCCCGCAAGGTCTGCGCCGCAGTCTTATAGATCTCGACTCCACCAGATATGTTATACATATCCAGAAACGTATGTCCGAAGCGAACATCATCAATCGAATTGCTATTGTTATAAGCCAAAATCGAACCATCCCACGCCGGGTAGAGTTGGATATTGACGTGGTTCGCAATGTAAGCGGCGTATTTCTCGTCCTGAGTACGGTCGTAGGCCATCTTGATACCAGAAAGCAGCGTGGAAACGAAGTAGTCGTGTGTCGGGTTGCTGCCATGTTTCATCTGACTGTCGGCCATCCAGGTCAAGTAGCGAGGTTCGCCATGGAAAGTGTCGTGGGAGATTTTCGTGCCGTGAGGGATCGTGAACCAGCCATTGGGGAGGGAGACGTTGCGCGCTGCGAGGGCGGTGCTGGCGAATGCCAGGCTAACGAGAGAGGTTTTCATGGCTGCTGTAGGGCTCGAGGCAGACTGCCGAGTCGTAGGATTCGCCTATACCTTTGCCGGCGGAGGGCTTTTATAGCAGCCGTGATATATTGGACCTCCGCGTCGACGGATAAATCGCACCGTCCTGCTACTGAGACCAAGAAAAAGGTCCATAAAAGAAGATGCCTGTCGGCCAGGTTAATAGTCTTAGCTTCCAGGTATGTCAAGTTTGGCCATGCTTGCGGCTCTATGAGGCCTGTCAAAGAATGGGCCCATGGCTCGGAATATGCAATCCCATTGGGAGGATGGTAGTGTGGTTTCTAGGCAAAACCACTTGAGCCGCAAGGATCTGCACGTCGACAGTAACCAGTAGATAGCCAGACTAGGAATGATGCATCGGCAGGGTTAACAAGGCTCTGATGTCGAACGACTGGACGGAGGAATGATTGAGCGCCTCAAACAACGTGCATTGGCCTGCGACTTGGCACTTTGTCCTCTGCGGGGTGAGCAATCAATGTCGGTAAACCGAAAGGACAACGTCAAGTGCTATAACCGTTTAAGCGATCAAGAACTCGCGTTCTAGTGTGAAGATATGAGGCGACCGTAGGCAATAGATGTTACATGTAGTTTTCGTAGAAAAGTGTCTGACCGCAGGAGAGGACGTCAGCGTCTCCGCATTGGGCCAGAATAATTCATGGAGGGAGGCGATAATACTTGCAATTTGAATGACTATGCATTCGAGCAAGAGATACGACTTAAACATCCGTAACTTTTTCTTCTATGTGTACAACCATCGCATTGAGTCCCCACCACTCCAATTCTTCTAAGTATTACAATATCCGACCATACCTTTACAAAGTATACTGATACACATTCCCTCCCTTGACATACATCCCATCCATCTCATCCCACGTCTTCACGCCCCATCACGCCCCTTCAATCCTCTACAAAGGCTTAACCCCCTTATGAATCGCCGCAATCCCAAAACTCAAATCCTCCCACCCCTCGCCCGTCACTCCCTGACTCGGCGCGCCTTCCCTCCCCTGCCCAGGCACCACAAAACCCGCCTCACAAATCATGCGCGCAAAATCCTCCTGCTTCGGGAACCTCTCAATGCTCTCCACGAGGTACTGGTAACTATCCCTGTCCGAAGCAACAACCTGCCCAATAAGCGGAATCGCACTGAAAGACCACCGCTTGTAAACCGCGTTGAAAAGCGGGTTGTTCAAGTTGGGCGCAAATTCCAAGCAGGCGAATACGCCGCCCGGCTTCAAGACGCGGAAAGCCTCGCGCAGCGCGACGTCTTTGTGCGTGAAATTCCGGATGCCGAACGCGACGGTGTAGAGATCTATGCTTGCGTCTGGAATGCTCGAGAGGTCCTCGGCGTTCGCTTCGAGGAAATCCACCCTTCCGGCTGCGGCGTAGGGCGTGGCGGACAGGCGCTTGCGGCCCTCGGCGAGCATTTCGGGGTTGATGTCGGAGACGGTGACGTGGGCGGTGGAGTCGCGGTTGAGGGTGGTGGCGTGGTCGAGCATGCGCATGGCAATGTCGCCGGTGCCGCCGGCGATGTCGAGGATGCGCTGTTGCTGGCACGGTTTGGAAGGGTCGGCGGTGTTCGGGTGGATGCCCGGGTTGAGGCCGCGGACGAAGTGGTCTTTCCACAGGCGGTGGATACCCAGGGACATGAGGTCGTTCATTGTGTCGTAGCTGCTGGCGACGGAGGAGAAGACGTCGGCGACTGGAGGGGTGTGGTGTTAGTTTCCTTGTGTCTTGTGTTGGCCTTGATTGGCATCTTTCGATTCACCCACCTTTCGAAGCCTTCAAGCTCTCCGCCACGGTCTCATAGCCGAAATGCGTCGTCTTCTCGGCCTCCCTCTTTTGCTGTTCGGGCGTTTGGAGCGATCGGGCGGTGGAAGCAAAGGAGCGCCTGCAGCTGTTGCACATCCATCCTGCGGTAGGGTTCTGCGCGACTCGTATGCGCTTGGAAGCGCGGGAAATGTGAGACGACATTGTGAAATCAAAGGCTGGTGTAAAGAACGAATGTGGTTTGAACAGCGAGGTGATTCTTCCGTGATAGGAAGTTCATGACATCTGAGAGTTGGAGGGTTCACTAGCGCCGCACGCTAGCTTCGACCTTCGGCTGCCCGCAGAGCCTCATCTATAGATCCGATATTGCAGTGGATGAAGTGAGTCCGATCTTTCATAAGTGTTCTGCGCTAAGATATCAATCCATGGACTCAGACAAAGCACAGAATCGATTCATCGGTCGCCAAAACGATAATATAACGACCGTACACAGTGATATCCTCGCCATATGCCACACCAACCACCATGCTCATCCTTGATCTAACAACATGTACAGCGCACTTCTCATGCATGTCCCACCGTCACATTTCACGAACCGGTAGGTAAATAGAAAACCAGGGAAGCGATCAGACATTACCATCTCCCAATGCACACATCTCAACAGACCAGAAAGAAAAAAACACATCTTTCAATACCCAGCATCTCGCTCTCTCAAAACATCCTCCGTAAATATCTGCCCCTCCACAATGCACAAATCACCTCTACCACAAATCTCCCTCCTTATCATCATCCCACAACTCCTGCTGGTAACCTTTGCCCTGCGACTGTTGTTGCCTGTTCGAGCCGTGGCCCAAATAATCGTGCGTGCTGGCAACGCTGTAGCCTTTCCCTCCCCCGCCGGCTCCGTTCATGTTGGGTTTGCCTCTTTGCTGCTGTTGCTGCTGTTGGGGCGTATTGTAGCTGGAGCCCGTGGAGCGGAAGTCGGGCCATTCGCTTGCGCCGTCGTTCTGCTCATCGCTGGCGCCGGCGTTGGCGCCTTGTTCTTGCGGCTGCTGTTGCTGCTGTTGTTGCCGCTGCTGCTCTTCCTGGCGTTTGGCGTCGGCGGAGGCGGCTTCTTTGTTCGACTGTACCTGGAGGAGCTGTGAATGGGTTAGTGTCCACCATCTTCATGTACAGAACAATGTCAAGTCGAAATCTCACCTCTTGCCACTTCTGGTACTCGCTGTACTCGGAAGGCTGGTTAGCCTTCTCACGCGCCCTGGCCTCCTCCTGTTCCTTTTTCCTTTGCTGCGCCGCTTTCTGCTGAGGGCTCGCCGGGATCTGCATTTGCGGGTGCATCATCTGCACCTTAGCCAGGTAGGAGTACATGAAGTTACTGAGCAGCACTTGCGAATACAAAGCGCGCTTGGGATTTGCGAGCTTGATGTGCGCCATTCGATAGATGGCTCGCTCCTCCAATATGCTGAAGCGCGTCCAGTTGTAGTCGATGTCAGGCTTGAGGACTCGAGCAGGAGGCTCCGGCGAGGGGTCTCGTTCGGATTTGCGCTTCTTTGCTTTGAGGTCGGTGTCGGAAGACTTTTTCTTGCCACCGCCAAAGATGGCTGAAAGCAAACCGGGCTCCTTTGCCTCTTTCTCTTCCTTGGAAGCTTTGGCCTTGCTTGAAGCTTTCTTGCTTTCCTTCTTTCGCTCGTCGTCCAGTTTGATGTCGTCGCGGTTGATTACGACGCTTTCACGGCCGCGGCCTGGTGTTGTACCGTCAATCGAGTTCTGCAGCAAATCAAGTCGCGTCTTGTCTTGCGTCTTGTGGAGTTTGGCGCTCTTGTCCTCCGAGCCTCTCCTCTCTTCCTTGCTGTGCTTTTTCTCCTTGTCGTCATCGTCGTTGCCGAGAATCCACTTCCAGCTGCTCTTGCGTCCGCCTTCCTTCTTGTCCGATTTCTTCTCTTCGAAAGTTGGCACCATGGTAAGCGCGTCAGTGCGGGTGGCGCCGCTGCCTGGTAGTGGTGAAGGGTGTGAGCTGATGTCGTCAAGGGTTTGAGAGGCGTTTGCAGTGCGTTGCTGCCCTGGCGCTGGACGCATGTGTGCGCCGCCGCGTTGTCGGTTCGAATCATGCGAAGACTTGCGCTCGGGGTACTGCTGGTGCGAAGGCGGAGTTTGAGGTTGCTGTTGCTGCTGGGATTGTGCTGGTTGTTGTGGCTGGGCTTGAGGAGCAGGCTGCTGCTGCTGCTGTTGATGAGCCGGGTTTGGCACAGGAACCTTCGTCCCATCCGGAAGGGTCTCCACGATGTTCGGCAAAGGGTTCGCGTTCTTATAACCTGGCAAATGTGCAGTTGTCCTACCAGGTTGTGCAATCCTTGAGTGAAACTGCTTCTGCTGCGGGGCATTGGGATGCCGTTGGCCCTCTGGGTCGTCCTCCAAAGAAGGCCGAGGTCGAACTTGTGAAGTCGGCGGAGTATCCGAAGGGCGTCTCTCATGCTCACGATCCGGCTGGCGCTCTGACTGACGCTGGTGCTGAGAGGGGACTTGCGGCAGTGGAGGCGCCTGTGCTCGCTCCTGCTGTAAGTCACGGTGGCTGCTCGAATCCGATTCATGCGCGCTCTGTCCTCTCCTGGCGACGGGGCGCTTTTCTTGCTCGGGAGACTGCTTTGGTGGCGTTGTAGGCTCAGTAGATACCCTCGTCAATCCTGGAGAAGGCTCCTCTGCGGCTTGCTTGATTGGGGAAGACAAAGGCGTCTCTTCCTGATCATCGCTTCTTCGTGAGAAAACGCGCCGACTAGAATACGGTGCACGCTCACCCCTCTTTTGACTCCCTCTCCGGTATGTGGTGTGCGTGGAGCGTTTCAACTTCGGTCCTCCAGGTGGCAAAATGGGCATATCTTCTTTTGCCGGAATTTCGACTCCAGAATCCTGTGATCTACGCTCGGTGTCCAGACTGATACGCTGGATGAGTTCTGCAGCATCCTCTGGCAGTTCTTCCAGTTCCGAAAGCTTTGGCTGAAGGTCCTTCTGGGCTCCTCGTGATCGTTTCCGTTCCAGTCTGTCGGCGCCGTCTTGATACTCGTCTCTCGTGTTGATCTGGCGCGACAGCATACTCTTTTTCCGTCGTAGCCCGCCACCGCTGGAATTTGAACCTGACCTGTCGAGGCCCTCCGGAGACAAACCGTCATCACTAACACTGGTCCTCCTCACACGATCAACTCTTTCCTCCACGAAAGTCTTGAATTCCTTCGGTGCCAGTTCCGGGTGTAGTCTCGCGGGTACCCAGAATAATTTGCTGGGGTCATCTTCGTCTGCTTCGGCACTTGGGGCCACAGTGGGCATCCCACCAAAAGAAGGAAGATCGGGATCCGCGGTATCGACATTCATAGACATGCGTCGGATGGCCTGCAAATTGCTGAGCTCCTGGGCCACCGCCGCCGGACTTGATTCATAGTCAATGTCGTTAAGCGGGAAGTGCTGCACCGCGGTATCCCCATTCGATCGTGTGCTTGCCTGTCTGCTGAGAGGCGGTGATTGCTGGCCGTTGATATTTTCTGTCCCGATGCTGCCGGTTCTGTGTAGACCCTTAGTTTTCCCAGAACCATCGCCGGGACTTGTGACCACTCGCTCATTGCTCTCCCTGCGTCCCAGCGGCGTTCGCGGAGGACTCGCGTTCTTCGCACCGATGTAGTCGCTACTGCGGATCGTGTCGTATTTCTCGGCGGGGGAGGAGATGAAGCTGAGCGGGCGGGAGGAGTCGGGAGACCGCATGGTTTCGTCGGTGGGCGAATTGCCGTAGTAGCTGCCAATGGCCTCGGTGACGTGGTGGGTGTCGTCGCTTATTGAGATGTGAGGGACATGGCCGCGCCGTGGCCGGGACTGGTAGGCTCGTTCCAGCTCTTGCTGGCGCGTGGAGGGCTGTTGGCAGCGCACAAGGACCGACGTTAGCGAACAGGCTTTCTCAGGCGGTGGAGGGGTCACGCGAGAGCGGTTGTCTCATGGCAAGGGGGATGGGCGGTGTTTCGGAATGGGCTGGCAACGGTTGCGGACCTTGAATTGGGGGTTTCGCACGTGCGTTGGAATTGTGCAGATCGATCCTCGAGCCGCGAGATGTCGATATGGCGGAGTGGTGGGAGGCGGTAGGGAGGAAGTGTGCAAGTGCGTGGGAGTGATTGCGTGCCAAAGGATAGATGCATTTGCATAGAGCACCTAGAGGGGGGGAGAGGGAAACCCACCTGCATTGCGTATTGCTTTGCTTGTGCCTGGCGTTGCCCAAGCACGCTGGCTCCTCCGCTCGCAGGAAGTCAAGAAGATGAAGCAGCCCAGAGAGGCCGAAGCACACAGCACCACCAGACCCCAGAGTCTAAGCAGCAGCGGGCGATGTCACTCGACGATTAGGCGGCTCTCGGCAATAAAATGGTCAGGGCGGAAGTCGAGTAGTCCGAAAGCATGGGCGAGTCAAGAATGATGATGACGACGATACTGACTGATTCTCGTCCCTATGGTAATACGCCAGACATGGCGGGTCGGTAGGGTGAGGATCAGAGGTAGGAGGTACTGTTGGCGGTCGCGGGAATTGGGAATGATGATAGGCCTTGATCAGGGTAGAGAAAGTGGTGGAGCTGCTGCATCAAGATCAACCTTGCAGCAGCGAAGTGCACTCTCAAAATCCACCGGATGCGCAGTCAGCAGGAGGCTGAGTGAGGTCGAAGGCGGCACGTGACTGAGATAGGCGCCCACTTCCCGCAAGACGTCTGCTTGCTTTTGAGATGCTCTGCCTCAACGTTTCAGGCCGCCATGTCCACATCGGTGCTGCGCCCGCCGGCGTCTGTCAGACATTCAGGGGGATTGGCAGACAAGAGAGCGAGTATGCAAGGTGTATTTTTGGAAATCCGAGATACAGTACAAAAAGTGCAAGAGCTTGAAGACGATTCGTCGAACGCTACAATTCCAGTTTCCCACCCACGCGGTGAGGGTGAAGACATGGCAAGGTATACGTGATTTGATGACGAGCGTGGCG
Source organism: Cladosporium sp. IMV 00045 (assembly GCA_001931905.2). Lineage (NCBI taxonomy): Eukaryota > Fungi > Ascomycota > Dothideomycetes > Cladosporiales > Cladosporiaceae > Cladosporium > Cladosporium sp. IMV 00045. The sequence continues at coordinate 38,130 of MSJI02000068.1, forward strand.
TGTGATAGCCTTGCATGTCCGTATGAAGAAATGCACATATCCGATGCGGTGCGCCTAGGTGCGAAAGTGGCTCCTTGAGTTTGACATCTGTTAGTTGTATGGAGGACACAATTATCTAGAGGCACAATATAAACGATGATATTTTGGCCATTTCTTTCACCGTCGAAGAATCGTATTTTCATCGCGCGAGGCACATTGCTGTATACCTGCAGGTACATAGATTAACAAGACCTCGTGCTAGATGCACCCGGTGATATCTGAGCCTCGAGACAATGGTCTCGTGCTTGATGTCTGGAGACAGTGAAGTATAGATTTTTTCGATTCTCGTAAAACGACAATAGACTAAACCCAACCCAAATACATTTTTTTCAAGCCCACAGTATCGAACTAGATGACAACAACCAGAGACTATCGCGGATAAATACAACAGTTGTAATATCAACACATTTGCACATGAGGATACACATCTCGGCGCAGAACTGTACACTCAAGGCAAAAGATTCGATCCAAAGACATGATTCCCACTCTCATTTGCAAAGCGCTAAACGACGACTTCCAACCAACCAAGCCGTTCTCCCAGACAAACCACAGGGGAGAGGCTTCAAGAAGAAGAAGAAGAAGAAGAAGAACGCTTCCGATAAACCAAAACGGGCCACTTTCCAACGATACCTTAGCTACACCTCGTCACCAAATACACATATTCACAGGGTTAAAAGCAGCGCCTCCCCCAACCCCACCTCTTCACACCACTCTTCAACAGCCCCTCTAAGGCCCATCACCCGTTCCTTCCTTCGGCCGTTCCCATTCGCGGACATGTGCTGTTTACAAAGAACGTCAGTCTCTAGAACTGCAAAATCGCGCCGTTCAGGCTTCATGAATAGCAACTCACCATTATCGCAAGCAGTGATGATACAATGCTCCTGAAAGCCCAGCCAAGAAAGCGGATGCGAATCGACCACCTTGTTCATGACGGGCGGCAGACTCGCCGTGCTCGCCTTGGAATCCACGCCGTGCACGCGCGGCTGTCCGCCGTTGCTCTCCGGCCCAGCGCCATTGACGCTCTCGTCCGGCTGGGTTGACAGATTGCTCTTGCTGCGCGACCTATTCGCAGCAGTAGCGGCGCCGATGGAATGGCTCTTCTCCCTGCCCATGGGCACGCCATTCCCCACGCTGCTTCTGTGCGCGCCTATCTTCGGCCGGCCCAGCATGCCGACGGAGAAATCCCACAGGAGCAAGCGGCAGTCCTCGCCGACGGAGCCGAAGCGGTAGTTGCGCTCGTCGCAGCGCCAGGGGTCGAATTTGACGTCGCGCACCCAGCTTTCGTGGCCGACGCAGCGCGCCACGAGGGAGTGGTCGGCCACGCTCCAGATGCTGACCAGGTCGTCTTGGCCGCCGGTGAGGACGTAGCGGCTGTCCGGAGACCATGTTACGGTGAGGAGGGCGCCGAAGAAAGATCGGTGGACGTCGAGGACGCGTTCGGCGAGGAAGTCCATGATGGTTAGGGTGCCGTCTTCGGCGACGGCGGCGAGGTGGCGGCCGTCGGGACTAAAGGCGACGGCGTTGATTTTCTGGTTGGACAGCTTCCAGACACTGACGGGATTGGTTTTTTGGTTTCGTGATTGTACTGACTTTTTGATGTTCAGGTTGTACTGGCGTCTGGGAGTGGTGTCTCCGTTCGTACTGCCGTCTGGACTGATGCCGTTCTCTGCGGGAGGAGTCGCCGTTTCTTCGGGGATGAATTCAGCGTCTTCCTTCTCCTTGTCGTATACTATTAGTGATCCATCGGTGTGCGCAGCGAGGAAGAAGTTCTCTTTGTTGGGCAGCCACCAAATGGCGTTGACGGCCGAGTTGTTGATCATCCCGTTCTTGTTGATGCGAGCGTATTTTTGCGAGACTGGCTCGTACCAGATCATATCACCAGTGTTGAAGCCGAGTATCACATCCAGATGATTGGTAGACTGCGTGAACGTGTTCACGTCGTGACATATCGCGTGCGCTTTTGTGAACAGCACCTTGGTCATGTTCTCCGTTTTCATGTCTGAGGGCGCAGAGAGATCAAGCCACATGAAAGCGCGATTCACGTTCGCGAAAGCGTAGATGCCATCCGGTGCATGCTCGCCCATTCGCTTGACCATGGATTCGTGAGGGATTACTCGCGAAACGAACGACGAGTTGCTCTTGACAATATTATTCTTCGGCTTCGGCTTCTCGTCCTTCTTCTTGCCCTTAACTGTGACTGGCGCGAGCGCTGGATTGCCGTCGCCGAAGGTGGCTCTTGAGCCGGAGTATGTAGTCGACCCGTACCCGTTGATCGAAGAGCCAGCATCGCTCTTTGGGCTTTCTTTCTCTTCTTGTATGCTCTGGTAGTTTGGTCTTGTGCTTTGAGCTGTAGTTGTGCGGAACAGGCCTTGCGACTGTGGAGGCTTCTTGGGTGCGAATACTACGGTCGAGAGCTTGGTACCGGCCGTGGGTGGCCCGATGGTTGTGGCCAGCGGATTGTTATTCGGCTGCGGCGCATCGCTTGGGTGTGGAGGTGGTGTAGCGAGGTGCATATCATCGCGCAAGACATAGGTACCCTCACCGACTACAAGTTGGTACTCGGGACCGGTAGGGTGCTCCAGGGTGTTGTTGGTCTCGAGCAGGGCGCCGCCTGGCATGCCGGTGTAGAGCTGGCCATTGGGATAACGGGGAGGAGGTGGGAGGACACTAGAGTCGCGGGCTCATCGTCAGCTACCAAGTTACTTGTGCGATGGTGCGATAGCGATGCTTGTCCAGACAGGAAGCTGATAAGAGCATGCGACATGCAGGGCCGTGTTTGCTTACAACATGGTGTGCTGGTGGCTTCGTCGCCGGATTAACTATGTGGTTCAAGGAATATCTCCGCGCATTGCCTGGTGGATTGCTGAGAGGGTGATCTGTACTTGTATGTAGCACACAGAGTAGATGAAGAAGAAGAAGAAGAAGAAGAAGAAGAAGAAGAAGCAATCAGTGGATGGCGATGGTAGGAGTCTCCAATATGAGAGAGTGCGGCGCAAGGCCGTGCTCGCCTACTGCTGCAGCCATAGTCGCTGATGAGATAGGTACAACTGTGGGGTTCTTGTCGGTTAAAGCCAAATATGGGGAAGTGACGATCCGGAGGTAGAGTATCCGGTCGTTGAGATGCAATAGGTATACATCCATATGTATGATTTAAGCATATCAATGTAAGCATATCTGATGGCTCGTCTATTGCAGACAGCAATTTTAAGGTGCCTCGGTTCATTATACACCTCACCTCCCTGTCGTCATCCAAGAATGCAAGACAAAGCATGTGAAGCTCAAGACCCGACGCAAGGTTTCGAGCCACGTGCTGAGCGGCCGATCAGCTTTGACGTCGATTGATGATGATAGACGCTTGCCTCTTTGCGCGCTTGAGGCAGCTTTCCCATCTCCTCAAAAATGGCCACAGGTATGTCGCATTGCACATTCCGCAACTTCACCTCTTGTTGCTGACAGCCAGTCAAGTCAGGATATGCATCTGCGGCGATGAGGAGGTGGGCAAGTCCTCCCTCCTGACCAGCTTGGTCAAAGACACCTTTGTCACCACTCCCCTGCAGCCAGTCCTACCGCCCATAACTCTCCCTCCGACCCTCGGCACGCCCGAAAATGTCACTACCACCATCGTCGATACTGCTTCGGTTCCGCAAGAGCGCGAAGCATTGAAAAAGGAGGTCCGCAAGTGCAATGTGATCCTGCTGGTATACAGCGACCACTACAGCTATGAACGCGTCGCTCTCTTCTGGATGCCGTACTTTCGCTCGCTCGGAGTGAACGTGCCAGTGGTATTATGCGCGAACAAGAGCGATCTGGCGCCTGTTGGCAGCAGTACTGCGCAGGTTGTTGAAGAGGAGATGCTGCCCGTCATGGCTGAGTTCAAGGAAATCGACTCGTGCATACGGACTAGCGCATTGGAGCACCACAACATCAACGAAGTCTTTTTCCTGTGCCAAAAAGCCGTCACCCATCCGATTGCGCCCATCTACGATTCAAAGGAGGGCACATTGAAGCCTGCTGCTGTGGAGGCGCTGAAGAGAGTGTTTTGGTTGAGCGATAAGGATCAAGATGGATTACTGAATGACACAGAATTGCACGAGTTCCAAAGAAGATGCTTTGACAAGGACCTGTCGGAGGAAGAGCTGGCAAACATCAAGCGGACGATTCAACGGTGGTCACCAGACACTGGGGATGAGATCGATAGAGGGATCGACGTTGAAGGGTTCTTGTTGTTGAATAAGATGTTCGCGGAGAAAGGGCGACACGAAACGGTCTGGATCATCTTGCGAAAATATCAGTACGCAGACAGCTTGTCGCTGAAGGACACATTCCTACACCCCAAGTTCGATGTACCAGCGTTCGCATCTGCTGAGCTTAGTCCGGCCGGCTACAGATTCTTTGTGGACCTCTTCTTACTACACGACAAAGACAACGATGGTGGACTCAGCGACACAGAGCTCGCCACGCTTTTTGCGCCAACGCCTGGCATACCGTTTTCATGGATGGACTCCGCATTCCCCAACTGCACAGTGAGGAACGAAGCCGGCTACATCACTCTCCAAGGCTGGCTCGCGCAATGGAGCATGACGACCTTCGAAGAGCCAAAAACAACACTCGAATACCTGGCCTACCTGGGCTTCGAATCGCCCGACGCCAAAAACACAACCGCCGCACTCAAAGTGACCAAACCACGCAAACGCCGCAACAAAAACGGCGGCAAAGTCGAACGCAGCGTCTTCCACTGCTACGTCCTCGGCGCCCCCAGCAGCGGCAAAAGCGCCCTGCTGAACGCCTTCCTCAACCGCTCCTTCGACGCAACCTACCACCCAACCATCAAACCGCAAACAGCAGTCAACAGCGTCGAGCTGCAAGGCGGCAAGCAATGCTACCTAATCCTGTCCGAACTCGGCGAACTCGAACCCGCCATCCTGGAAAACCAGGTCAAACTCGACGCCTGCGACCTGATCTGTTACGCCTACGACTCCTCGGACCCGGACAGCTTCGCGCACGTGCGCGAGCTGCGCGAGCGCCATCCCGCCCTCGACTCCCTGCCCTGCGTCTACGCGGCGCTCAAAGCGGACCGCGACCGCGCGGTGCAGAGGACGGAAGTCCAGCCCGACGCTTACTGCGAGACCCTCAAAATGCCCAAACCGCTGCACGTCAGCGTGCGGTGGAGGAGTATCGGGGAGTTCTTCGTCGGGTTGGCTGAGTGCGCTACGCAGCCCAGTCTGGCTTTTCCGAAGAATGAGGAGGATGATGGTGTCGATTGGAATATGGCTGCGATGGGCGTGGGGGCCGCGGTCGTTGCTGTCGCTGCAGGGGTGGTGGTTTGGAAGAAGACCGTTGCTGCGAGTCCTTGAGCCGCTTGGGGAGAAGGATGGTGGATGGATTGTAATGATACCCAACTCAGCGCTTTGTAAGATATAATGTCAACATCAAAATCATCAAATGTCTTTCGCGTACAATAACACGTCCTGGCATGAAGGTGCGATGCGATGCACGTGAAACCTCAAGCCATAACAAGGTTGGCTCCCGCTCTGCAGTCTCGCCGATTCATAGACATATGGTTTCGCCGCCCGGCTATCAGCTATCTCTAAAGCAAAGCCCATCGCTTGCACGACAAAACAGCACAAAACAACCATGCCTCAGGTAGCCAAGCCGTCAGGATCTCTATCCACCTATAATCCCTGCAAAGAGTCCAGGAACGCCCAGAAAGTGGCAGCAAGGGCACGCACATGCAATAGGCGTCTACCGCACAGGCGAGGATTGCTGTCAAGCGGTTTTGAGGCAGTTTCTTCCCACGTCGTGGATCCCTGTCAAGTGAAACGATCGATAGCCTAGAACGGCGAGATTATCATTCACGAGCACGATGACTCCCCAAGCGTGTATAAGTCTCTCACTAATTTCTCCGTTAGTGGGAGAGGGAAGAACTCGGCGAAGCCCAACTGTATGGATAGTCAGGTCCCAACCCACGTGCACAGGTGTTTTGGGACGGATGGATTTCTCTGTGAGATTTTGGGAGATAAGGGGAAAAAGAAAAGAAAAAATCGTTCGTGCTATGCTACTAGGCGCGTCTTTTGGTCGGATGGGGTTTCTCGAAATCTTTGCACTGATACCCCTTATCTGATGTTCTCTGCTCCAATTGCCAAACAGAGCAATAGAAACGTCCAAAGTCCTTGAAGACCTGCTGCATGCGTTCCCGCTGGCACATATCCACAAGCCGGCTACCGGTTTCTCGCAGGGGAGAAGAAGACAAAGCTTGGTGTTTCGGTGGGCCGGTATCTCTGCGGCGATGCGGGCGGGTGGAACCCTCGAGCAAGGGAGGAAAGACTTGGAGGAAAAGGGACCGCTAAGCTGTATACAATAACCTCCGACGACAACGATCAATATCAACATTTGCATGATGAATCACGCCGTCACGGTAGTATTTGGGTTGAGAGTTGCGTTGGTCGCGACGTGTCTTGGTCGTTGTTCATGCCTCTGCCCGGACCCTCCCGTTGCGCTGCATCCGTTGTGGATACATGTATATCAAAGTGAAGCTTTTTCATGATGTGCAGAAATCGGTTGCAGGGCTGCGTTGTCGTTATCGACTAGGAGGCCGGCGGACTGCGTGGAAGATGCTCCATGTCAGGTCCGGCCAGATCGTTGACAGCTCCATCAAGACGCCTTCTTTCACGTGCCGCAAAATGCCTATCGGGTGCCAATTCTCGCTCTATCGGTGGCGGGTTTGGCCTAGACGGCGGTATCACGGTAGAATGGCGTCTCATACTCAGGGTCTCTTTCCTTGTCTGCGGGATCACCGGTACAGCTACTGCCCGACCCACAAGATCTCTGCGCAAACCTTGTCGGTTGGCCGTGACGGCGGCATGAGTCGTCAGCGATGGCTGTGCTCCTTTGCAACTTACGAGAGCTTGCGTGTAGCACTCGGACTATCGTGGTGAGCACTTGCACGTTTTGAGCGGGAGATGCAGGTAGCAGGAGAGATGTTGGCCATGCTGGCTAGGAAGGAGTTGGTGTCCGGCTTGCGCAAGCAAAGGGCAAGATCCATCCGTGCTTTTTCCCACGGTTGAGGCGCTGGCTGTTCTGGCGTTCGCACGTCATGGAAGAAACCATAATGATAAGCTTGCCCAATCCTTGACCAGTAGCATTGACGACGAGGAAAGTTTCTGGGCGCCGCCCGTCATTATTTGCCTGTGCTCTTTGCTGGTGTATCTTTTGTATACTACTA
>MSJI02000069.1:0-33265 GCA_001931905.2 Cladosporium sp. IMV 00045
TAGCTCACGGGCTTGCCGTTGTGGAAGACTGGCTCCTTGCCAAGGATCACCGAGTGAGCGTCGTCGATGACAATGGTTCGGACGCGCTTCGAGACGGATCGGTTGGAGATCTGCTCCAGCGCAGCTTGTCCAACATAGCCTTGCTTGCCCCTGGTGATCAGGTGGCCCAGGCCGGCTTCGTAGGGAGTGTGTTCGGCAGTCATGTCAGTGCCCCAGTCAAGGTTGCCGGCCTCCAGACGCAGGGCATTGAGAGCAGCACGACCAGCTGCGATAATGCCGTGCTGTTGGCCAGCTTGCCAAAGAGCGTCCCAAAGCCTTTGGCCGTTGTCTGCAGTAGTGTCGATCTCCCATCCTGGCTCGCCTACGTGGGACAGGCTAATGGCAGTGACCGGGATACCGGACAAGAAGGTGCGCTTCACACGGTGATGACCAAAGCCCTTGTCAGAGAAGTCATCGGATGTGATCTGGCTGATGACATTCCAGGCCAGCGGACCCCAGAGACCAAGGCTGCAGGTGCCGCCAGTGATGTCGCGCACTTGCGACCACCGGTTAGGGGATCGCTGGCTGAGCTGGCGAGCTTCAATAGTAAGCTGAGGCAGACTGTCGGGGCTGAAAACGCCGACTTGGAAGGTGTTCTCATCCAGCCTCGCGACAATGGCATCGCTACGAATGTGTCCAAAATCATCAAGGAGAAGAGTGTAGGTGACGGTGCCGACCTCTTTGCAAATGTCGCTTGTGCACAACTTCTGCAGCACATCAATTGAGCCAGGACCGGAGACCTCCAATCTTCGCAGAGGCGTCATATCGTACAGGGCTACACCTGTTCGGGTCTTCCAAGCTTCAGCGGCTGCGATCGGGGAGTAGTACTTGCTCGACCAGGCATCGCGGTCTACCGGTTGCCACTCCTTCGGCAAGTCTTTGATCAATGATTCGTTCGCTTCGTACCAGTGCGGTCGCTCCCAAGCACGAGATTCCAAAAAGTATGCTCCAAGCTCTTGCTGTCGCGAGTAGAACGGCGTCACTCTGAGGTTGCGTGGAGACTGCTTGGGCTCGAGAGGGTGGAGAATGTCGTAAATTTCAACGAAGTTCTGCTGGCTAGTCTCGCTCACGTAGTCCGGGGCGAGCTGCACTTCGTCGAAGCGTGCAATGTCACATTCAGACATGTCGATCGTCGACCTCTCGCCACTCAGGTGTTGAGCAACAGCACGGGCGACACCAGCAGAGTGTGTCACCCAAACGGCTTCAGCGAAGTAGAAGCCGTCAAGCGTGGGAGCTTGACCGACCAAGGGACCGCCGTCTGGCGTGAAAGAGAAGATTCCGTTGAATCCGTCGTCGATGGTCGCTCCGCGCATCACCGGGAGGAGGTCCTGAGACTCCTTCCATGCAGGATCGAAGTCCTCTGGTGTGAACTCCTGCCTGGAAGGCATGTTCTTCTCGCTGACATGTTTGGGAGTCAGGCCCAGAGATGCAGCATTGACCGGGATAGGGCGGTGGCCATAAAAGCCAATGCCGTACCTATCGCCGTGCTCGCGGTAGTAGAGATCCTGGTCTTGGTGGCGGAGAATCGGAAGAGTGGCACCGTTAGGTGGGTTTTTGCGGCGCTCCAAGGTATCGAGCGGTCCAGTCTTTGCGTATTGGTGAGCAAGAGGCAGAAGAGGAAGCGATGTACCTGCCATAGCGCCGACTTCGACTCCCCAAAATCCAGCACAGCAGACGACAATATCAGCGGGGATGCTGCCTTGGGGCGTGGTGACACCAGTGACCTTGCCACTCTGCTTTTCGATGGCGGTCACAGGCGTCAAGTCGATGTAGTTGACGCCCGCTTTCTTCGTCCTTTCAATAAGAATCTGCACAGCTCTGGCAGCCAACGCAAGCCCGTCGCTGGCAATGTGAAGACCTCCGAGCACCTTCTCCTTGTTCAGCAGAGGGTATTTCTGAAAGCACTCCTCTGAGCTGATGAGGCTAGTTTCAATGCCCCATGAGTGTGCCCATCCCTGCTTGCGTTTCAACTCTTGCATTCTTTCCGGGGTCGTCGCCACCTCCAAACCGCCGACCTGGTTGAAACAATCGATTGACAAAAGCTTCTGCACGGTGTACTGTGCAAGCTGTGTCATAGTCTTGGAAGAGTTGGTCTGGAATACAAGGCCCGGAGCATGCGAGGTGGAGCCACCAGGCATGTTCAAAGGGCCCTGCTCAACGACTGTGATGTTGTTCCATCCTCGCGAGACAAGCTCGTCGGCCAAATTGGCACCGACGATTCCAGCTCCAATGATAACAACACGCTGTGACTTTGACATAATGGGCTTGCGACACAGTGTCGCGGGGACTGTCTGCAGATGGATAGGATTCTTTGGTCGTAGTGAATGGACAGTAGGCAATGATGTGGGAAGCGGACTGTCAGGCGAGCAATGCTAACGAACAATGCTGGCCGAGGTTCGTTCGAAGGCGAGGAGGCTCCAAAAATGAGCTATCTCCTCAGAAAAAAAAAAGATGTACCAGAGGATATGCTTGGTGGTAGCAATGGAAAGACTAATGCCAATTGACTTGGGAGCCTCTTGACTTTAAGAAGGTCTTCGGCAACGCATTCGTCCTCCACCATATCCTCAGATTACCGCTCCATAAACGGAAGCAAAAGCTGCATTTGTCTATCAGCTCCAATCATCGTCCAACTAGACCGATGAGAACCGCATGTCATCAGGTTGTGGTAGGCATTGTGGGGTAGAGCTCCAGAGGGTCCAGGAATCCCAGCAAGTGAAGGCTTTCCGAATTGGGTCAAGGAAGCCGGAGGGCCAGATGCTCGAACATTGTTTTATCAACACGACTTGAATATTTCCTAAAAGAAATATATTGCTTTGCCACATGTTGATTCAAGAAGGCGATATCCAAAGTTTCAGCTGGTCTGCTGCTTTGTTCGCGTATGAATATTGTTCATATCGACATACAGCACTGCACGACGAATCCCACAGTGGCAGACCAGGCGCCGCTTATCTCAAGCTGCCACTTCGCTCCGTCGTTTGTTCAGAGTACCGCTCAGGCCCATGCCTATCAGCGCAGCCGCAAGCGATGTGCCTTTGAAGATTGTCTCGTGCTGCTCTGACTTGATGCGTGCATTGTAAGGCTGCCGCGAGACCCGGAGAAACGCCAATCCTGTCACTGACGCCCAGCCCACAAAGAGGAGCGGATAGCGGTATGTCGATAGCAAAGAACCGGAAGGCTCTTGATTCATGATTCCTAGGGTGTGTATCGCAGTGAATGTCGTAGCGACAAACTCATGGCGGCTACGGATCTGAACAATTGCGAGTGCATCGTCGCCGGCCATCATGACGTGTAGAGTATCCTCACAATGGCATGCGGCTCTTGGCATCACCATCAGGCCATCCTCGCATGCGATGAAACTCGCTTTCAATAATCAAAGAACACTTGTTGGTAATAAAATTGTTTAGCATGTTTGTGTATTATGCATACATCTTCGTCTGACGTGTACACATTCCACAAGTTATTTCTAATCTTCATTCGTCTGCCTGCAAATCAACTCTGATTCAGGTGGTTGGGCGGAAACCAAGGTTCCCAGCCGGATAGTTTTGTAGTATATGAATTTCCTGAATCGCCCACCATCATCGGTTTTGTGATGTAGTGGTAACATAGCACGTTGTGGAGTTGATCCAGATTTTTCCGTGCTTCCCCGTGTTCGACTCACGGCAAAGCCAAATCTTTTTGTCTTCCTTTTTGCGTTGATCGTATCGATGTATCTTTGGCGGCTCTTCCACGATCAGTCAAATGATTGGTCGCGCTTATTATTTTGACGAAACTGTCATGCCAGATTCGAAGAGATTACGAATGCTCCAACGTTCGATCTGGCTCTGATCGCACAAGAATGTGGCACTAATACTACGCGAGACCGTGAAAAGCGAGAAGTTCGTTCTACACGGGACACCCATCGATCGCATCTTCAACTTTCCAATGCCCGGTCATTCCAGATAATACACCTTAACAATCGGTCGGAGGCGAAGGTCGGTATGTCTTGGCAATGCATCAAGCGACGGATGCTCCAAAGTGAACGCAGTTCTCGGCCGCCACGTTTTCCACGTATCCGCTGGAAAGCCGTCCTCCGACAATTGCATATGTAGAGGTACTCGCGAGATGAATGGCTGCTTCGATACAGCTATGGTTTCGGCCACAGGCAACGATAAATGAATATCATCGCGGTGTTGGTCAAATCCCGAGACCAATAGTAGTATTGTATGTATTCGGAAGGGACTGGCCCAAACGTATCTGATGTACCATTCCGTATTGCAGTCTTTTGACGCTGTGCTTGTGTAAGCAGTCCCAAAACCAATGATTTGGGCGACCGTCAACTAATCAGGTCGAATATTCATTGTTCGCATCGTTCATACACAACATCGTCACAATGCACCATCTAAAGCTCGAAGAAGCATGAAATGCACTGTTTGTATGGTTTGCTCATTGCGATAACAATTCTCAAGCTTAACCCAACCCTAACCCTAAACCTTCTCGTCCTTCCGTAGCGTTGGTGCAACTACGGGCCCTTTTAGTACACCCAGAGTACAGTGAACCGTTGAGACACAGAGCCAAGATACTCTGCTTCCTCTGTAACATTGTTGCAGATATCTGGTGCTTTAGTTCTCCCAAACCGACATGTTGCCGTTGAGGTACAAGTTCAGGACTCTTCCTCTCTCCATAGCATCGGTGCAACTATCAGCTGCTTTGATACAGATCTGCCAGAATCTACTCGACCAAGACGCCTCCAAGCACGTCACAAAATGCAACGAGCGTCTTCATGCATGTCTTGATGAGACTTGAGGTGAACACATCCATGGCATTCCAACAGAAACCAGATTTTGAGCTCAACGCGTCAGTGAGCAAGGACTCTCGCAACCAATAGAGATAATCCTCGGAAGACGATGGAATCAAACTTTACCGTAAACGAACGAACCGTTAATTGGCAAACCAGAGATCGATCAAAGTTCTGTCGTTCACTGGTAATAACAGTGCCATGATCTCTATCAGCTAGATCCAAGGACGTGGATTGTCTTTCATTGCATGACAATACGCGTGGGCATCTAAACCAAGCTCAGACGGAGATGAGAGCAGATGTGAAGCGATCGCACAAGCAACAAATGAGTATGGCTCAATTCTTCTCGAACCCGATGCTCTTCATTACTTCATCGCAAACAGTCAAATTTCCAATCATAGCGCAGCAGCGGCAGCTCAAGACTTCCCATGCCGTTCTCCATATCTTTCCAGATGTCTCTTATAGCTTGTACCTGAACAGAGGGCTCTTGTCTCCCAGTCTTGCAAGCTGCTCATCGGTGTACTTGGCTCTGATATCGTCCTCGTCCATGGCGTCTCTCTTCTTGTTGATGCTCGAATATGACCATTCAAGCACCACAGTGCTGATCAATGTGAGTGCGGCAAAAGCAAGACCAATGCTGAAGCCGGTCGGGTAGCCCTTGTCTTTCTCCGAATCGAGGAACATGTATGACCCCAAAATGCCTCCGCTGTTGCCCAAACAGATGTTCAGAGCTATACCCATCGCACGCTTCGAATCGCCGGCGAGGTTACTTGAAATCCAAGCACTACCCGCGGGATTTGTTGGATATTGGCCGATACAGATTAACATGACACCGATGTAGCAAGCGGCAATCTGGTTCTCGATATTGCTGGCGAGAGGTAGGAGGATGCAGAACCCAACGAGGACCGACGTCATTGGGCCGAGGATGAAGGGCATACGCCAGTTGAAGCGGTCTGCGAGCTTGGAGAGAGTGACTGCAGAGATAGCACCGGCCACGTAAGGGGGGATTGTCAATAACTGGGCCTCGGAGGAAGTGTATCCCATGGATTTGGTGATAGAAGGCATGGTGAATTTGAGGCCTGAAGAGTGTCAGCACGGACCAGATAGGAATGAGGTGCGTTTCGTCTTACCATAAGCGCAAACGGAAGCTGTAAACAGGATCCAAGCCTGTAGGTACACCTTGTAGTCGGTGACAAGGTCGATCAGGTATGACCACTTGAACTTGTCCGCTTTCTCCGAGGCAGCTCTTCCGCCGTTCTTGATCATTGTCTGGATGGCAAAGTACTTCGTTTCCTCAGCATTGAGCCACTTTCCGGAGAGCGCAGGTGTGTCGGGCATGATGAAGAAGCAAGTGGCGCCGATAAGTACAGTCGCGATGCCTTCCAGAAGGAAGATCCAGGCCCAACCTGGTCGACCGCCAACGCCGTCCATCTTGGCAATCGCGAATGCGAGAAGGCCAGAAAAAGCGCCGGACAGGGCGGAGGCGCAGTAGAACAATGCGAGGCGGGTCTGGACTTGACGTTGTCCGTACCTGAGAGTACTGTTAGGATTTATGTGTTCATTGTTCTAGTGAAATGGGGAAACTCACCATCGAGTAATCAAGTAGACTGCACCTGGAAAAAATCCGGCCTCAGCCACACCGAGAAGGACGCGACAAACCATTAGTCCTGCGAAGTCCTTGACCATTCCTGTGAAAGTCATCACGATGCCCCAAGAGACGACAAGGATGCCAATGTAAGTCGATGGTCGCTTGAACTTCTTGAGGACAACGTTCGATGGAACTGTTGACAGCTTCGTAAGTATACGATCAGATCTTTTCATTGTCACAACGTCCTCGAATGTCGCACGAACCTTCAAGTAGAATATACGGTATGAAGAAGATGGAGAGTGCAATGTTGTACTGGATTCCCGTCATGTTGAGGTCTTCGACCATCCCTTCAATCTACACCTCAGTTAGCTCTTGACCGATATGCAAACGAAAGAACAGATTCCAGAACCAGGATACCAACATACTTTTGCATTGCCTATATTGGCCCGATCAATATGGGCCATAAGGTAAAGTAAAGCGAGGACAGGGACGAGTCGAACATCGACCTTTCGAACCATCTTCTTGCGTTTGTCCTCCGGGAAATTCTCATAGAAGTCGGTTTCCTCCGCTGTGAGGCCGATGTTGGCATACTTGTTGTGCTGGACTTCGACATAGTCAACCTTCTCAAGGTCTTTGTCGAGAGAGTGGACCGATGATCGATCGGCGGCGGGGGAGGTCATCTTGGCTGTCAAAAGACAAGATGCTTAGTATCGCGGCTCAGATGGATTGGTCGAGAGGGAGGTCTGATGTCCTTTTGGTGCTAAGACAACGAAGCAATCTTGGGTCACGGCGCTCGACTCGGCGACTATATAACGACTTCCCCGGTAATGCGGAGAGAGCATTATCCGGGGCCCCGCCGTGGAGTCAAGCCTCTTTGAAGCAACATGTTGGCGGATACAAGCATGTTTGCTGTGGTATCATGCGTGAGGAAGGTGCAAATGTGACTCCGAATGAGGTGCCGAGGATACGGATACCGGCGGATGTCGTGAGCCGTCGGCGGAAACGTTGCTTCTGTCGGCGGAAAAAGCAGGAATTGTTATCCAGTATGGTTAGCCACAATATCCGCTTGTCCCGTCGTCTGCAAATGCCGATCGTGGTGGGTATCTGGCTCGAGCCTGGACACTGGATCTCCGCAACAATGGTATTTGTAGCAGGAAGGTCGTCTCGCTCTCCGTTTTCGATCACAAGGCAATCAACAATCAGAATGACAGCCGTACTTCAACCCAGTGCGCCTCTCAGCGCGCTTAAGTCGAAACTCGATGTTGAGACCATTGAGATCGCCGAGGATGTGTCTAGATACGAGGCTCTCGAGGACAAAACCGCTTCAACGATCAACGAGCTCATCGCCCTTCGAGCACGACAAAAGGGATTCGATCAGCCTATCGTTGCATACCCACACGAAGGCACCGACTATGTCGACTACTCTCCGCAACAATTGGATCGTCTCGTTGAACGAGCCGCGGTACACTACAGTCAATTGATCCCGCACAGGCTCAGCTCGGATGATGCTGTGCAGGTCGTAGGGCTTCTGGGAAACTCCGATCTTGATTACCTGGTGGCATTCCTCGCCATTTCCAGGCTGGGACACTCTGCACTGCTTCTATCGACCAGGATCACCGACGAAGCATATGAGTCCCTTCTGTCGAGCACACATGCAACTGCGTTGATCCACCAGGAGAACTTCTCCTCAAATGCCAAGGCTGTGTCAAGACAGCTGCCCTCATTGAAGACTGCAACCATCTACACAGCACCAGCAGCACCGGAAACATCGCAAAATTTGAAGCCTGCGATGCTTGACCCGGCACGCGAGACGAACAATATCTGTTTCATCATCCACTCAAGCGGTTCGACCGGTTTGCCAAAACCAATCTATCAAACCCACCGGGCTGCGCTCTACACTTACAGCCAGAAATTCAGCATGGTCGGACATATCACTTTGCCACTGTACCACAACCACGGCATTTGCTGTTTCTTCCGGGCCATACACTCCCGGAAAAGGATCTACATCTACAACGCACGTCTACCGCTTGCAAGCAAACACCTTGTAGCGACGTTGAAAGCTCATCCCGACATCCAGATCCTGTACGGTGTGCCTTACGCTCTGAAGCTCCTGAGCGAGACAGAAGAGGGCCTAAAGCTGCTGAGTCGACTTGAGATTGTCATGTTCGGAGGCTCCGCTTGCCCCAAACCGATCGGCGATAGGCTTGTCGACAATGGCGTCAATCTCGTCGGACACTATGGTGCTACCGAAGTCGGCCAATGCATGACATCGTTTCGCAACCACAGAGAAGACAAGGGTTGGGACTGGCTTCGGGTGCCGCCGCATCTCAAACCATACCTTAGCATGGAGTCGCGAGGCCCTAATCTCTACGAGCTCTGTGTGATGGAGGGTTGGGGCTCGAAGGTAGCCACCAACAGGGAAGATGGATCTTATGCAACAAAGGATCTTTTCGAGCCTCATCCGACGATCCCGGATGCTTGGAAGTATTATGCTCGCTTGGACGACACGATCGTCCTTGAAAATGGCGAGAAGGCCAACCCGTTGCTCGTTGAAGGTGTCATCCGCCAGAATGCAAACGTCGCAGAAGCCGTCGTCTTTGGTGCGAATAAGGCTCGTCTCGGAGCCTTTATTATTCCAGCAACGACCTCAGACCTGCAAGATTTAGAGATCATCGACGCAGTCATGCCGCAAATCGAACAGATGAACGGAAGCGTGCCGGCTTTCTCCCAGCTCTCTAGGGATATGATTAAAGTGCTGCCAAGAGACACCGACTACCGACGGACGGACAAAGGAACGGTCATTCGCGCCGCATTCTACCGTGATTTCTCAAAGCAGATAGAAGCCGCATACGTCGACAAGCAGTCCGGTACGTTGGTGCTGCCCAGAGACGAGCTCGTGCAATTCTTGAGGAAAGAGATGGAAACCCGGGTACAACTGAAGGAAGGCACCGTGCTCAACGAGGATGCCGACTTATTCAGCCTTGGAGTCGATTCTCTGCAAGCAATTCAGGTCCGCAGTTTCATCCTCCAACACCTCAAGGTTGATGCTGAGGGCATTGGTCGCAATTTTGTTTTCGACTTCCCAACTTTGGGAAGTATGGCAGACGAAATTGTCAGACTCCAATCTGGTGGCCCTGAGCGGGAGGTCAAGTGTGTGGAGGATCGCATCTCTTCAATGATTGAGAAGTATGCCCACTTTCCTCAACATGTGCCCGTGGAGAACAAAGCGACTGGGAAATACGTCGTAAGTATTGCATATCCTTCTCCACTGCCACAGAAGCGACATATTCACTGACTTGCAAAGGTTGTTACCGGGGCCACTGGATCTCTGGGTGCACACGTGATCGCAAATTTGGCGTCTCAATGTTCTGTGCAGAGGGTGTACTGTCTTGTCAGAGCAGGAAGCAAAGAGTCCGCCCGCTCTAGGGTGGACGAATCACTCAGAGAGCGACTTCTTTACCACAAGCTATCTCTCTCGTCGAGATCGAAAATTGTGGCACTGCCTTCTGCTTTCGTTGATGCTTCTCTCGGCCTGGAGCAGGAGGATTATGATGCAATCAGTGGCTCGATCACTCATCTGCTGCATCTTGCCTGGTCGGTAAATTTCAACAAAGGCTTGGAGAGCTTCGAAACCGACTGCATCGCCGGAGCGCGAAATCTCATTAACCTCTGCCTCACTGCCAAACGTCCCGAGCCAGCATCATTCAATTTCTGCTCATCCGTCTCTGCCACAGCTGCTACCCCAGGAGATATTGTCCCTGAAGCATTGTCAGAGTCGTTCAGCTATGCACAGGGCATGGGATACGCGCAGTCGAAGCTAGTCACAGAACATCTTTGCGACCGAGCATCTCGACAGACTAGTATCAAGGCTCGCGTTCTCCGAGTGGGACAGATCATTGGAGACACGCAGCATGGCGTGTGGAATGATACGGAGGCGATACCTCTCATTTTCCAGACAGCGCAAACTGTAGGCGCCTTGCCTGCGCTGGACGAGAATCCCTACTGGCTGCCAGTGGATGTGGTGGCGAGGGCGTGTACGGAGATCGCATGTTCTGGAGCCGACAGCGGCGTGATGAATGTGGTCAACGACAAATCGTTCCATTGGACGCGAGATCTGTTGCCGCTGCTTAGAGAAGCAGGCCTGAAATTCGACACGGTGCCACAGCAAGAATGGATTCGCCGTCTGCGAGCGTCAGAGCAGGACCCTTCGAAGAACCCTCCGATCAAGCTTGTAGACTTTTTTGCCAGCAAATACGACAATGACAGGCCTCGGCGCTCGCTCGCACACTCCACATCACGTGCTCAGGGATCCTCGCCTTCTCTGCAGAACGCTGGTGTCATTCAAGGAGAGACAGTTGGCAGGATCGTCACACAGCTTCAGAAGCGATGGTCTGCTACGGCATCCTCAGAAGCCGAGCCGGCTGTCATCATCATCGGCGGACCGTGTGGCTCGGGTAAGTCCACAGTGGCTTATTCTCTGGCTGAGAAGCTGGGGGTGCCTATGATCGAAGGCGATGAAATGCACTCACGAGTAGCCCGCCAAAACATGGGCAGTCAGATCCCGCTCACTGACGCTGACCGACTGAGCTGGCTCGCACACATTCGCGGGGCAGTAATGGATCGTTTGAACTCAACCAAAGCACCTGCGGTACTGGTGACGTGTTCAGCGCTGAAGAGCAGTTACCGGGACGAGCTTCGCTCGCTGCAAGAGATTGCTGGGTTCAGAACGCTCTTCATAATGCTCGAGACGGATGCCAAGGAGGAGTTGAAGTCTAGACTGTCGGAGCGACGAGGTCATTACATGGCGCCTGGAATGGTTGATGCGCAAGTCAATCTTCTTGAGGCCGCCCGGGATGACGAGATTGATGTAATTGCTGTGGATGCCGTTCGGAGTGCGGTCGATGTGCTTGGAGAGTGCGAGGGAATTCTCAAGCCCATGCTCGATACATAAGCATACTGTACATGTAGTTTTTGCATAAACGACCCATTCAAGAACATCGCTGTGCCGCAGGCATGTAGACAAAGTGGGCGTGAGAGACCCACCCGCCCATCGTGATGATGTTGGAGGTTGGCATCGGGAATCCGCGCAGTTGGTACATTAATAAGGAGATAGTGTATATAGGGTAAGCATGGGTAAATAGCCAGACAGCCAGGATCGCCGTAATATGTTCTCTCAGGCTGCGTAGACGCCGTTGTTCTCTCTTTCCGCCTCACTTCGGTCCGGTGAAGTGAGCTATGAGCATCTCACATTTCCCTTGGGCTCCACCCGTGT
Organism: Cladosporium sp. IMV 00045; assembly: GCA_001931905.2. Taxonomy (NCBI): domain Eukaryota; kingdom Fungi; phylum Ascomycota; class Dothideomycetes; order Cladosporiales; family Cladosporiaceae; genus Cladosporium; species Cladosporium sp. IMV 00045. The sequence goes on from MSJI02000069.1 coordinate 11,674, forward strand.
TTGGATCATGGAAGGTTGATCCTCGGGGACTCGGCACTGGTGCCGACCGGAAACGTTTATCACGGACATGACATACTCGACATTTCACCGTGTGTGTCTGTGCACAGCGCATCTCTCGAAGCCTTGACCCCCATGGACAAGCAATATGGCGGGGTGGGCGAGCAATACAGGGCAACAGAGAGCATGTCGACCTCGTTAGCGAGTCATCGGGTTGCTCTGCGACACAAGACCGAAGCAAGCAGAGAACGAGAAGCGTTGCGGTATGTCATGCGAATGTAGATAGACGGGCGCAGGCCTTCCACTCATGCTAACACCGTCGTTGTAGCTACCTTCATGCGTGGACCGAGCTATACAAGCCGCTATACACCCAGCGCAATGCCTTTCCTCACGAGCAACCCATCCCAGCGCCGGCAGCGTGCAACGATATCGCTCTCGCTGCGTTTGCGCAGCTGGCCACCCTCCGCCTGGGCGTCAGGCGGGCCTTTATCACCATCATGACCAGCCATACCGAGCACGTTCTGGTCGAAGCCACCAAAAGCATGTCGTTGCAGTCGGACTTTGTCGCGAATCCAAAAGACGAGAGTTGGCTGGGTACCTGCAGCTTTGCGAGGTCGGATGGAGTGAATGATCTTTCGTTTGATGGCTGGCGAAAGGCGCGCTCACTGCGCGAAGCACCTACGGACAACGAGTACTATTACACTGAAGGGTGCTCGCCACATTGGCATATTGTTAGCGACCTAAGGCATGACACCGCCGCGGCGCAACGGGAGTTCGTTCGGCGGGCAAAATCGCCTCGCTTTTATTTCTCAATACCCGTACGCGATCATGAAGGCACTGTCATCGGGAGTCTGGCTATATTGGATGACAAACCTCGCTATGGCGTTAGTGCCATGGAGATGTCTTACTGTGAAGACCTAGGCGATACAATTGCACAGCATCTCCAGTCATCAATCTTCAAATCCCAGCGCCAGCGAAGCGAGCGACTGATCCAAGCCCTCGGGGTATTCAACAACGGAGGCAGCTCTCTGCGAGAATGGTGGGTGGGACAGGATAACAACAGCATGAGTAGAGGTGGCCGCGGGAAGGACGGGGGAAAGGACCGCCACGAGCAAGACCACAGATTTGATGCGGAATTTGGCGCTGAAGAGGACCGCTCGTCGCCGCGTGCGGCAACACGATCAGGGAGATTACGGAAGTCCCAACAAGACCAGACAAACCCGCGTTCCTCCGGCGAGGGCAACCAGAAAGCGATCGATGATCGCATCGAGAACGGTGTAGTGAGTGAGGACTTCAATTCAAATACCGCCAATTCGCCCTATTCTCCTGGAAAGTCCACAAGCAGTGAGAGCTCATCAGGTAAGCAAACAGGCAAACATCTACCTACTATGGAAGGTATCTAATCATGTGCCGAAACCAGATCTATATACTCAGGTGAGCGAAGCCTATAGCCGAGCAGGTCAGCTCCTCCGTGAATCTATGGGCGCTTTCGGAGTTGCTTTCATCGACGCTGGTAAAGTTTTCTCGACTAAATCATCGGGACACAATACGTCTTCGGGGTCTTCTGACGATGGCGAAGCAATTGCTTCGAGCGACACTGACCTCTCCGACCCTTCGGCAGTCCCATCGTCCAAATGTAAAGTCGAGGCGGTATCTACGCAGGCGCCGAGTGCTGAAGAGGGCTCTCTAGGTTCGGCTCGAGTCGACCTACCCGAACGGGATCTGGCCAAGTTAATCAAAGCATATCCGCGCGGCAAGATATTCAATTTCAAGAAAGATGGGAGTGCCTATTCGAGCTCAGATAGCAAGGGAGGGTCGAGTGGATCTGCCGAGGTCACCGATGGCTCGCGGCCTCAGGTTCAGTCGAAATACGGCCGCAGTGCTCGTGTGTTGAGGAAAACAGTGGGAGACTCTGGCTCCATTGCATTCTATCCTATCTGGGATGTGAGTTTCTTCTGCCAATATATGTACCAATTCCGTGCTGACACACAAAAGGATGATCGTGAACGCTGGAGGTCCGTTCTTTTAGTGTGGACGAGAAGCTTCACCAGGTTCTTCCACCCAGATGAAGATTTGACCTACATGTCTGCGTTTGCTCACAGTCTGAGGGCCGAGTTGGCGCGCATCGAAACAATCGCGTCGGACGTGGCGAAAGGCAGATTCATTACTTCCGTCAGCCATGAGCTCCGCAGTCCGTTACATGGTATCCTCGCCGGGATTGAGATGCTCCAAGACTCTCCGTTATCCGCTTTTCAAGAGGAGATGGCTGTATCTGTGGCACTTGCCGGGAGGACTCTACTCGATACGTAAGCATGCCATTGGCTTGTTGTACGCTTGACCACTAACTAACCTCGAATAGGGTGGACCACATTTTGGACTACAGCAAGATTAGCAACTTATCACGGGGGCAGAGAAAAGACCGCGCACGGCTAGATGCGCTTCGTCACAAAACCACCGCTCAAGGCGATAATAGCGGCTTGACCAACGTTGACCTGGCGAGCCTTACCGAAGAGTATACATCCCAACTTGCAGAACCCAAACTTCTCTTTCTGACTGTTAATCGTACAGAGTGGTGGAAAGCACCATTTCCGGGCATCGACACCTTCAACGAGCGTCCGACGATCAAGGCCAGCACGATGCACGTTCTGTATCCGTGACCCTTGACATAGAGCAACGTCCAAGTTGGATCACTCCCATGATGCCTGGCACGATAACAAGACTGATAACGAATATTCTTGGTGAGTGGGCATTCACACCACGGTCAAAATGTCTGTTCTGACTTTCGATGTCTCTCGCAGGCAATGCGCTCAAGTTCACCAACAAAGGATCCATATCTGTGAAGCTCTATACCGACGAAGGGGTCTCTTCATCTGGTGAAGAAAGCCTGGACACCTTGGTGACCCTTCAAGTGCGAGATACGGGACCCGGCATGTCGCGTGAATTTGTGGATACCAGTCTGTTCACTGCCTTCAAACAAGCCAACTCGCACGCGCCTGGAACTGGTCTTGGCATGAGTATTGTCAAGGAGGTCGCCAAAGACTTGAATGCTTCAGTCATCGTCAGAAGTGATTTGGGACAGGGTACTGTCGTAACTGTCAAATTCTTGTCCAACTTCAACCACTCGAACGTCGCCCACGCCGGTTCAGGAAGTGCTCTTACGAAGACGACCCTTCAAAATGTCCCAAAGCACTTGCGCATGCTGGATTTGCAAGAAGAGGTTCCGCAGAAAGATATGCATGGTGCCAGGATGGTCGCGGAGAGCGTCCTACGGACTGTCTCAAGCTGGTTTGAATGCGACGCGCGCTTCGTTCAAGACGCTTCTACATGCCCGCTTGACACCGTCTGCGCGGTGTCGGAGAGAGACCTACTTTTACTCGACGAAAAGGATTCAGATGCAGTCGATCAACTGATGTCGACTCTAGCTGGCGCTTGTTCTCGGATCTTGGTCCTTTCTCAATCTGTGAGAAGCGTTGAACCAGAGTTTGATTTTGAGGACTTTCCCCTCAAGCCGCTTTATTTATACCAGCCGTCAGTTGCCCCACTGTTGCATCAAAGCTCTCATAAGTTCCGACTCTCATGAGCTCTTTACTGACACGATTCGCAGCATCGGCCCACAAAAGCTCATACGAGTCCTCAACAGTGCCCAAAACTCATTGATAACAAGACAACCAAAGGACTATGCGACGCACACTCCTCGGCGAACTCGACTGATCCGAAACCATTCGCAAAAGACGCCCAGGCCCATGGTGGAATCTGACGCCAAGTCATATTTCCAGCTGCCTACAGGAGGGAAAGGCCCGGAAGAGCGACCTACTTCCCCGAGTCAACTTGACAAGGTACGAGATGGCGAGGCGGCAGACGAAATTCCAGAAGAGGAAGAAAGCAGGGAGTCGACAACAACAACGAGCCTGGCAAGATCTGCAAGTATACGGGAGAGACAGACTGGACAGTCTGTACTGCTGGTTGAAGACAACGATATCAACATGAGAGTAAGTCACTACGTCTTGTGAAGTCTTGCCTATGTCAACGATCTTTCGGAATGCCTCGCAGCCTGTAGAGAGCAAGACGTCACTCGCATCCAACCGGGCACAAGCTAACCAACCCTCCCTCCCAGCTCCTCCTAGCCCTCATGAGAAAACTCAAACTGCCCTGCGAAAGCGCCATGAACGGCCTCGAAGCCGTCGAAAAATACGAAGCGGCGCCCATGCGCTACTTCATCGTGCTCATGGACATGAACATGCCGGTCATGGACGGCTTCGAAGCCACACAGAAAATCCGCGAGCTGGAGCGCAAGCAGAAACTCCGCAAAGTGCACATCGCTGCCGTCACCGGCGTCACCAACACCGAGGCCAAGAAGAACGCCAAAGACGCCGGCGTCGATAAGTACATCACCAAGCCCGTGCGCATGAAGGATCTCTCGGCGCTGGTCGATGGGATTCAGGAGGTTTAGGGGAGGGGACGGGTTGTGTTCCTTCGTTTTTCTTTCCCCCATTTTTCGGCTTCAGCGAGCGTGCATATACCCATCGTGTTCGGAACAGCCTGGCGCGAGCATTTCTCTTTCGGGCTTCTTTCACGAATTCCTGTACATTTAGCAAGGCACAACGAAGAGCTACGAAGCAAATGAAGTCAAGAGGTTGATAAGATGCAGAAGTTGTCCAAAGTGGCGCTGAACAGCTTTCTCGGTACCAGTGATCCCACATCTATCTCAGTGGTCACGACTCGTTTGGAGGTATCGAAACCGATGGTAACAACACAAAAGACACGGAGAAACTGCTTTCTCGACGCCGCTATCTCACATGAATACGTGGCCAATTATGCCTACCTATCCCAGCGGTCAAGATATACTTATGAGGTGCCGAAGCGGATAGTACGAGTGTAAAGGCCATGGAAAAATTCAATACTGGCTCTGGCTATCTCAGCGGTCATGATATCTTGATAAACGAAAACTGCCGAAAATCATAATCAGACGTTTGTCGATGGATACTTTATTACATATTTCTCATCTCAATCATTATCTCTTAGGAAACATCGGCAAAAAGTGGTACTCATACCACAACCGCGTCAATAATCAGACAGACTAACCACGAAACCCAACCCCCGGCACCCTCGTGCGCAAAAGCAAACTACTCGCCACAACCGTAACACTGCTCAATGCCATCGCCAACGCCGCCCAAGCAGGATCAAGCCTGACATGGCCCCCACCACCCGTCTGCACCGGATACAACACCCCCGCCGCGACCGGCAGCGCGACCAGATTGTACAGCGCGGCCCAGAAGAAATTCAAAATGACCCGTCGGAAAACCACACGACTCAGCGAAATCAGCGTCATCACGCCGCGCAGATCCGACATGAGGATGAAACTCGCCGATTGCACCGCGATATCCGAGCCAGCAGCGACAGCGATGCCAACATCCGCGACGGCCAGGGCGGGCGCGTCGTTGATCCCATCACCGACCATGGCGACGGTCGCGCGGCCGCGCTTGCTGCTCAGCAAGTTCTGGAAGCCGACGCCGCGGCGCGGCAGCAGGGATTGCTGGAGGAAGGTAATCTTGCTCGCTTTCTCGGCGGGGAGCACGCCGGCGATGATGTTGTTGGGTGGAATTCCCACTTCTCGGCCGACGGCGTTGGCTGTCTTCGCGTTGTCGCCTGAGAGCATCCAGACGTCGATGCCGCGCTTTTGGAGCGATATGACGACTTCTTTCGATTCGGGCCGGAGAGGGTCGGAGGCGCCGAAGATGGCTTCCAGGTGCCATTGGGAGTTGGGGTTGCGGGTTGATAGGAGCATGACGGAGTAGCCGGTCGATTTCCAGTCAGTTAGGAGGTCGTCTGCTTCGGAGGGGATGGCTACGCCGTAGTCTTGCATTAGGCGCTCGTTGCCGACTAAGACTTCGTGCTGGACTTGGTCGCCATCTCGAACGAGATCAAAGGTCGCTTTCAGGCCCTTGCCTGCGATTTCATCCGCAGCAGAGACTGTGATGGCCGAGGTGTCCCCTTCGGAACTGCAGAAATGCACAGCAGCCCTGGCGAGAGGATGCTCGCTATATTCCTCAACGCCCTTCAGCAAACCAAGTACTGTCGCCCGACCAAGACCCGAACCGCTTGAGAGCATGGCGTTCTGGACGATCTTAGGCTCAACACCTTCCGTCAGAGTTCCAGTCTTGTCAAAGACAACAGCATCCAAAGTACTCGCTTCCTGGAAAGCCTCTCCGCCTCCTTTGACGAGTATGCCACGCTTGGCAGCCAAACCTCCGCCAACAAACAAAGCCGTCGGAGCGGCCAGTCCGAGTCCGCAAGGACACGCAATAACGAAGACCGCGATGGCGAATTGCAAGGACCAAAAAGGCCAGCCGCCAACATTGTTGTCCAGGTAGCTCTTGGGAAGTGCACCAGAAAGACCGAGCGCGAGCCATACGATCCAGGTGGCAATGGCGATGACGACTACCACTGGAACAAAATATGCCGTCAGAACGTCCGCGATGCGTTCCATCGGCGCGCGCTTGGACTGGCCTTCACGAACGACGTCAATGATCGCATCGAGCATAGAAGCTCCCGCCGGACCAGTGACGCGAATTGTAATAGCAGCGCCTTTGTTGATGGTACCAGAGAAAACATTGTCGTCTTTAGATTTATGGATGGTTCGAGACTCTCCCGTCAGACTTGACTCGTCGAAACTGCCAGATTCGTCAAGCAAGGTGCCATCGCACGGCGGGCTCGAGCCGTGCGGGATCCTGACCAGATCACCGACGTCGATGAGGTCCACGTTGACTTTCTCGATGCTCGAAGCATCTTCGCCGTCTTTCGACGTGAGTAGATTCGCTTCTGTCGGCCTGAGATTGCCGAGAGCGGAGATTGCGTCGCCGGATTTCGCTTTCATGCGAGCCTCTGCCAGTCGTCCTAGGAGAAGGAACATTGTAAGAAACACCACTGAGTCGAAGTATGACTGCTTCGAGCTTCCAATCAGGTCTTGTGAAGGATTAGACGCAGCAATGATCAGCTCAGCCAGCGACGAAAAATACGCAATCGTAGTTCCCAAGCTGATGAGCATGTTCATACTGCCAAAGCGATAGAAGCGCTTTGCGATCGGGATTGGACTGCGTGGCCGCCAGAGCGAGTAGATCTCCTTGCACATGCGTCTGTGGAAGTGATCCGTTGCGAAGAGATATACCGGTGTCGCCATGGCGAATGTCGCCCACTCTGCGCGACTGACTCCGTGCACGTGGTGCATGAGGTACATGTAACCAGGGTCGTGCTTCGAAACCAGGTTCATGTAGACAACTCCGATGATCAAGGTGGGTATCGCTGTGAGGACTGAAAGGAGTGCGCGCAAGAAAATCGCTTTCTGCTCTTTCGCCAGCATCTCTCGAGAACGCTGCTCGACTGATGCTGGCTTGTGAATGGCAACTTTGAAGGAAAGATCGAGGGAACTGATGTCGTCTAGGATGCGTCGAATCGTCAATTTAGGAGCTTGAGGCGTGTATGTGAGGGTGAGTATTGGCGCGTCCAGCGTTGGCAGGCTTTGGATGTCGACCTGCATATTTCGAACTCTTTCCACAATTCGTTTGGGGCATTGCGGACAGTGCATGCCCACGATTTTGATAGAAACGGTCCTGGGCGCGACAGCCTCGGAATCGTCATTTGAATCAACGACCTTTCGATCATTGGCCCGTACCTGCCGGACCTCGATGACTTGGGCGTCGTATCCTGCATCTTCAACGGTTTCCGCCAACGTTTTAGCAACCTCATCTGCGTCCTCAGCTCTGAAATGCACATCCGCACTGTGCCCGATTAAAGAAACGTCGGCTCGATCGACGCCCGCAACCCCTTGTAATGCCTTCGTCACATTCCCCACGCAGGAACTGCAAGTCATTCCCTCAACAGACAGCGTCGCCACGAACGACGGCGTAGCATCTCCCGAGTCATCCACGAAGACAGACTTAAGATCTCCCTGGGCGCTGGAAGCAGCACACATTTGGCAATTGGCGTCGTGCAACAGACGCGTAGTCTCATCGACCTGGGATTGTTGTCGAGGCTCCCATCTCTGGACCGCGTCTTCCAGCTGAGCGTCGCGAGTCGAAGAGTAAGAAATCCTGTCCGTATTGGCCGGGTCGCCGATGATGTCGAAAATCTCGTAGCCGGCGGAGGTGAGAAGGTCGCTTATTGACTGGACTGAAAGGTCCCTCCCGTGTGCGATAGTGATGACGTGGTTAATATATGAAAAATCCGTGATGCTCGCGTCCGATTCCAGTCCTTCAATGAGAGAAGTGATATGGCTGATGCATGTCGGACAATGCAGGTTTGGGATGAGGAACGAGGTCTTGAAGGGTGCCATGGCTGTGGCAGCGACTTCTGGTGGTCGCAAAGACATCTTGTTTTTTCGTCGGAAGGTGCGGTTGTGCCAGGAGAGACGAAGGTGACTCTTTGTGTTTGCCAGTAGCAAGGTATATGTAGCGGCGTTTTTGCTCTGTGCTCCACACAATACGCTTTAGACTTTTCAGGCACAAAACGCGCAAAGTTGCTCAGTGAGAGGAAGAAGTTTGTTGAAGAATCGTGGGAGAAGTTTCCATGTCGCGGGTGAGAACAAAGGCGACTTTCAGACATACTTCTAAGCCAGAATAAGCAGCCGCATAAAGAACGCAGGCGCTACGGCGCCTAGTGCTTAAGCTTATTTCTTTTGCCATCGTACAAGACTGCAGCAGTTTCATGTAATCACACAGTACAAAAAGTCATTACCAATTTCGGGAGGCAAAGTCGGGAAAGAAAACAATCATATATCGTTCATTAGATTTTTGATACAATACACGAGCAATCTTCATCGACTCGTCCCCTATCGACCACGACGAGTCATCAGGGGAAAACTATCACATTCCCACGCACAATACCTACTCTACTATCCAAGATGATAACACCAATCCTACGCTCATGTACCATCCCTCGAAAACCCCCCTCTCTCTTCCGTGCACGACACTTCCTCCGAACACCTCAAACCCGCCCTCCAATCCACCAAACCGCAACCCCTCTTCTCCGCCACCAAAGCAGCACACCAACACCAACACCATCAAAACGACAACCCCACTCCCTCACAAACCTCCCCTTCTGGCAATGCCGCCACACCTGGACCCGCGCCATGATAAACACCTCCCGCTGCCTGGTAGGCTGCTCTCTCGGCGACCTGAGCACGATGTGGTATCTCATGGCCTATCATCCGGAGATGAGCACGGGGGCGTCGATGGGGCTATCTAGTAAGTTGGCCAAACCCGCTGCTCTGAAAAAGTCGAGCTCAGCGATTACATTTCGCCTGTGAATGATGCAAAAGACTAATCAATAAATTTGTGGAAAATAGTGACGGCCGGCATAACCACTTCCATCCTCCTCGAAACGTTCCTCCTCCGTTTCGGCGCCGACAAACTGCCCTGGAAATTCGCCCTTCAGACCGCGTGCGGGATGAGTCTGGTGTCCATGCTGGCGATGGAATTCACCGAGAACGCCGTGACGCTGGGGTTTCTTTCTGGTGATGCTGGGATGATGGGGATGAGTAGTGGGCCGGGGGATGCAAGGTTCTGGGGGGTGATGGCGCTGTCGATGTTGGCCGGCTGGTCGGCGCCGTTGCCGTGGAATTATTTCAGGTTGAGGAGGTGGGGGAGGGGGTGTCATTGATTTGCTGTGATGGTTTGGTGATAGGGTGATGGGGAGGGGGTGCTGTATGATATGGGGATTGTATGATCAGATGTACTATGTATACAAAATTTGGTGGAATCACAACTCCTTTCTTCGGGGAACTAGGGATGAGGAATGAGGTTGATTAATTGCCTTAATCATTGAAACTGTGTCTAGCATAGTGCTCCTTGATGAAGATCGTAAAAGTCGTGACGATATGCATGATACGTAGAATCTCAGAAGAAAAGAACCAACAAATCGCACGAAAAGAAAGCTAAACGACAGAAACCCGGGTATCCTCCTGAAAATGCGCCAAAAACGACCAGTGCTAATACCTGCAAAGAACGACCAAAATAACAAATAACTTTTCCACCTCTCAACAAGCGATCATGAATGTCCCAACCCATCCCCACCCGCCTCCGCACCTCCATGGGCATTTGTCGGACTCTCATGCGCAAAGGTGCTCGTCGGGCTCACATTGCGAGTGCTGCCGCCGGTCATGCTAGAACTGGGGCTGCTCTCGGGCGAGACGATGTAGAGCTCTGGGTAGCGACCGAGGAACATGCGACTCCAGTAGGGGATCGAGGGGATTTTGATGGAAGCGAGCGAGGAGTCGTAGTTGGGGAATTTCTCGTAGCTGACTTTCTCCTCAGGCATGTAGAGGTCGTGCCGCTTGACGTCGACGTACGAGGTGTATCGCGGTATGGGTTTGCGGGTGACGCGGTGCTTTTCGAAGTTCTCGTCTGTGGAGATTGGGTCAGTTACATTTGTGTTTGCTTGATTTGATGAAGTCAGAAACGTGGAGCGGTCCTTACCTTTGTCCAGCCAGGCGCAGAGGTCTTTCTGAGAGGAAGTTTGCAAGCCTCCTCGGTACTTGTACAGTAAGATTGGCGTTTCGTCAAGGTCGTCAAGACTGTACTTTTCCGATGCGCTACTGCTGGAGGTGTGGGTGGAGTCTGTCAAGCCGGTCTTGTCGCTACGCTCGAGCGACACCGTCTCTATGGCAGGTGTGGTGGCCATGGCCGGCGAAGGTATAGCGGGGAACGAGAGGTTGTGATTTGTAAAGGCTATTGAGTCGCAGGCGCGATTTTGAGGATGTGTGATGAAGGCTTGTGAGGTGCTTGGGCGCGTATGGACGGTAAGTGAGACAAGCGTGTGTGATGGTGGATCAGGGAATCAGGTGTGGAGGGCGAGGATGGAGAAATGAATGGTGTGAATCAGGCGGCGTGAGCACAGAGATTTTACTAGGATTAGGGGAGAGAGTGGTGGTGGTGAATTGATCGGAGATGGCCTTGTTTGTCAGACGAACGTGTTGGAAGATGCTGGCAGTCTGGCTGTGTTCAAGGTACTGCTGTAAAGGCAAGCCGAAGCATGTGACTGCGCCTTTGCGCTTTCGTCATGAGCGGCGTTGCGCTAGTCAATTTTGGGCCATTTGAGTGGCTGTGTCTGTCGCCATCCTTCATGTTTCTTTATGCCATCAGCTTGCAACAAAGAACGACGAACGGCGCACAACATACTGTAGCACAACAGCTGGGCCAGAATAGACCCATGTGAAAGACACGACTGATCCAGACGTCTGTCCGTGTGAGTCACAAACTGACATATCTAGCAATCACAGACGGCGCAAACACTCTTCGACCAATCAGGGCCGATATCACGCTTCAGCTCTGCCTCTCAATGTCGTAGCGAGGTGGCGAAGTAGTTGCCGGCAATGCCTGTCTTACGCGGATCCATCGCCTGGCGCCTTCAATGTTCTTGTGCGGTAGCCAAGTTCTTGCATTCCTTTCATGGCCTCATCATCAACCCCAGGCTGTGTCTATAACCATCCATAACCATGCAGCTGCAGACCAAACCTCCGCCTGATCCCCTCTGGATCGGGTTCCTGACGGCGGGTTCGGCGCGCTGTGGAGCCGAGAGGCACTAATGACTCTATACACAGCAACATCGCGCGCGGGCTGTGTCCACATGAGCGATGCACTCTGCCTCTTGCCTGAAACTCTGAGCAGCAGCAGCAGCTTCTCACGCAGTCACGCGTTTCCCGTCTTGTCGTCTTGTCCTTACGCTACATCCTCACCCGTACCTCTGTTCTGACATCTCACAATCACATATACCATAGCGCCACTCTCTGTACAAAGGAATCAATCACTTTCGCCATTCAATAGCTCCCGACATTCCTCTTCGCTCCGACGTGTGAGGCCTCCACCCCTCCGATCACGATACCCTCCCTCACTGCCTATCCGCCTTGTGTTTCAGACGTAAAGCTTCGTCATTCATCACCACTGCTGCTGCTTTGTTTCTGCGGCATCGTATCACACATATATGAGATATCCGACGTGGGATACCCGACAGAGAGTACGAATCAAAAACCACCTATACATACATCTACATTCTGCATAGACCGGCTTCTGGGGAAGCCGAACACAACCACTTTTGACCAAGACCTCCCTCAATTGGTCCTCTCAGTCTGACATCCTGGATTCCCTTCCGGCAACGCCTTGGGCGTTCCTACGCTCTGACGAGGCCCGGCCAGGCGAACCCATGGACAACAGCATAGCTTCGCTCTCGCCACCGGCGCCTTTGACAGCTGCGAATCTATACTCCTCCCGAAGTTCTAGTCAAATACGGAGAGCCGAGACCACAGACTCCGACAAGGCAGGCAGGAGTTGGGCCAGAGAGGTGGACGATGCGTGGGACGCTTGCATCTTGACGCTTGACGGAGGTGGAATCAGAGGATACAGCAGCCTGATGATCTTGAAGGCTTTGATGCATGAGATTTGGTTATGGGAAGAGAAATTGGAAAAGGAGGATCACGAAGAGGCACTGGCATCAAGAAGAGATTCGGGGAATAACACACGGGAAGGTCGGAGACGCGAAGGAGAGGCTGTCCCTCCAGGTCCACTCGAGGAAGATTTCATGACAACATCCGAAACCAGACGCAAGGCTTTTGTCGAAGAGGAACTGTTGCCTTGCCATTACTTCGACTTCATGTACGGAACGTCAACGGGCGGTCTGATCGCAACCATGCTCGGTCGGTTACGCATGACCACCACCGAGTGCCTCGAGGTATACCGAACCGTAGGAAACGAGCTATTCGGCAGGAAGAAAAGCAACTTGCCCCTAGTGACAAAGTACTACCACGAGCCACTCGAGCGGGCCGTCCAGGATATCGTGGGAAGCCGCTGCCACGAGCACGAAGACTGCAACGGCAAGGAAGACATGCACCCTTTCGAATCGGAAGTCAGCCCGGAGATGGGCGTCACTCCATTCGACGTCGACAAACCTCGCGTCTGCCAGTCCTGCTGCCTCACCGCAACCCACGACCAGAATCTATCAGAAGCCTATCTTTTGCGAACATATCCACATTACTACTCAGAAAACGCCCCCAATTGGATCACACGCTACAACGAGGGAGCCGAGCCCCTGAAAATCTGGCAAGTCACCCGCGCCACATCCGCAGCGCCATTCTATTTCAAAATGCTCGAAGTCGAAGTCGACGGACAATACCGATCGTTCAAAGACGGCGGCATCCGCGAAAACAACCCCTCAGGCGCCGCCCTGAGCGAATTCCACTCGCTCTACGAAGGCCGCGCCGACAACCCCGCCCTCCTGCTGAGCGTCGGCACCGGCCGCCCAGACCACTCGCACGACGGCTTCGCCGCCGCCTGGCCGGGTCCCTTCGGCAACATCCCCTTCATCCGCACCGCGCTCGAGAAGCGCGCCGTCCTCCAGAACCTCCTCATCAAGTACACGGAAGGCGAGAAGCAGCACGCGCAGATGCGCGAGCACGCCCGCGGCGAGCACACGTGGTACAAGCGCCTGAACGTCTCCGACGGCTTGCAGGACATGTCGCTCGACGACTGGGTGAAAGGCGACTGGCAGGGGCAGAAAGACGTGGCCGGCGGCGCGAGCTTGACGCGCATGGAGAAGGTGACGGAAGAGTATCTCGCGCGCGAGTTTGATCCCAAGATCGATAGCTACGCCCCGCCTAGTACTATGCTAAAGCAGGCGGCGGAGAAACTCGTTCGTCAGCGGCGCGCGAGGGAGTATGAGGGAGGTGAGAGGTGGGAGACGTTTATTGGAAAGCATTTGCATGGGAATGGGTAGGAGGCTGATTTTAGGGCATTATTACTGTTTGAAGAAGGATCTTTTCCATCGACCGGCGACGTCGAAAGGTTCCAAGAGGGGCAACAAAGCATCTTAGAGCATGCATCTGTCACGAGTAGTAGTCTTCGGAGTATCATCAATCCGACGGAAGAAGACATGTATTACGCTGCATGTATTATTGGCTTTATGAAAAACGCATTTCTTGCATCCAACAATCCATGCCTACCGTGCAAGCATGTCAGCTACAATGTATCCAATTGCGTGCCTACGCTTGCACATGCATGCATGCATCTGGACTGTTTACCAGGAAAGGTGAACAGTCTGCCTACCTAGCTTTGTTTCTCTGCCTTACTAATCCACCTCCCCCCATCTCGCGTTCCACCAACTCCCTTTGAAGAAGCGGGACAACTTTCCATCCGGCTCCCAATCACCGCTCAAGTCTCTTTCCACGCACTCGCCTAAATACCTTACCACGCACGCAACGCAAGGCAACGCAGGCCCCTTCGTTTTGATGCTCACTAAGCTTCCACCGCGCTGGACGCCTGACTAATAGAGTATGCGGCCAACTGCTGACGTCTGATATGAGACGGATCTTCATGGTTGCCAGCTTTAAAGCCGGACATGGGCTCTCGCTATCGCATCCTTCAATGGCCGTGCTTGCTAATGGACCTTGCGATCAGCCGCACAATTCGAGGGTGCGGTGTTTTTGTGCATGGGTTGGGCATGGGATGGGGATGTATATAAGAGTTTGGCAGGTCGGCGGTCTGGGTTATATTCTGGTTTTTTTTCGTAGCGATTGTTCGAATCACTGCATTGTCTTGTATCTTCGTGATTTAATCAAACACCATCCTCCAATCCCAACCCCAGACCCAGACCCAGACCCAAACATGGCCAACAACGACCTCATCCTCCTCACAGGCGCGACCGGTTTCGTCGGCTTCGCCGTCCTGCGCGCCGCCCTGCAGCACGGCTACCGCATCCGCGCCGCCGTCCGCAGCGAAGCCAAAGCGACACTCATCCGCACCAACCCGAGCCTCAAAGACGTCTCGCCGGAGCAACTCTCCCTAGTCGTCGTGCCAGACATCCTAGCCGAAGGCGCCTTTGACTCTGCCGCGCAGGGCGTCAAGTACATCCTGCACGTCGCGAGCCCCATTCCCAGCCCCGGCATTGCGGGCGAGGATGATCTCGATGCCATTTTGATCCAGCCCGCCATTCAGGGCACGCTGGGGATCTACCGCTCGGCGCAGCGCGCTGGCACTGTGAAGCGCGTCGTCGTCACTTCCTCCGCGGCTGCCATCGTGCCCCTGGCAGCCATGCTGGACCCGTCGTCCGCAGAGGCGCACGCGACGTACACGCCCGACTCGCGCGCCAACGCGGAGCCCGCGCCGTTCATGAACAACGTGCAAGTGGCGTACAACGCGTCCAAAATCCTGGCGCTCAAGCACGCGGAAGACTTCGTGCGCAGCGAGAAACCCGGTTTCGACGCCATCCACATCCATCCCGTGCTCGTGCTGGGGCGGGATGAGTTGAATTTGAAGTCTGAGGATGTGAGTCGCGGCTCGAACGCGATCGCGCTGAATCCCGTGCTGGGCGTTAAGGCCGAGACGCCGTTTCCCATTTCCGTCACGCATATTGACGATGTGGCGCTGGCGCATGTGAGGGCGTTGGATGAGGGAGTGGAGGGGAATCAGAGCTTTTTGTTGAGTAATACCGGGGAGGAGGGGTATAGTGTGAGTATCATCAGTTTTCTTTTTGGCAGGGTTTTACTGTTTCTGGATCGAGTGAAGCTGACCCAAATGTTTGCAAAAACAGTTCGAAGACGTCGAAGTTTTTGCGAAGAAGCACTTCCCGGCCGCTGTTGAGAGCGGGCTTCTGCCCAACGATGGCGAGCAGCTGGGCTTTCCCATCAAAGGCGATCCGAGCAAGACGGAGAAGGTGCTGGGGATCAAGGCGAAGGGGTTCGAGGAGATGATGGTCGATCTTATCGGGCAGTATGTTGAGTTGAAGGAGAAGGAGGCGAAGGAGGCGTAGGTTGTGATTGAGTCGGTTTGGTGGGTTGATGGAGTGTGTGGTGAGGTCGGGGGCTTGGCTGTTGTTGGGTTGTGGTTTGCTGTGAGCGGGTTTGTTGGTTAGCTTAGATATTTCTTCGAGTGCAAGCAATATTATATGATTTACTGCGCGATCGGTCGATATTGAGGTGAGTATGTCTTGGGAGAATCAGCCGATTGCCTAAATTCGAGGAGTTGAGCTTTCAGGTCTCGTCACTATATACTCATCACTTCCCTTCCAACAGCAGCCGTCCAAGTCTCATGAGGAATCTGCACGTGTCAGATCGGCAAAATCATCAAGCATCGTCTCCGCTTGTTTCCACGTCGTCATCCTCGTCTCCGTCTTTCACAACCTTGACACTCACATCGCCTTTCGAATAGACCCTCAAGCCCAGCACGAGGAGCGCAACCCAGGGGTCGCCGCTGAAGACGTCCAAGGGAGCGACGGGAGATGAAGAAGTGCGATTCATGTTCCGCCCGCGAGAGGATGAGAGTCCGCGTTCGTCATCGCTGTCGGATGAAGAAGAGGAGTCATACGCGGGGCCATCCCTGTTGCATTTGGGTCAGTTCTGCATAGACGCTATTCATTCCATAGGGGCAAGCAATGTGACGATCTTGGAAGGGCTCGCAATATCACTTACATATCAGAATCCCAGGGAAAGTCATCATCGTGAAGGGAAGAGATTGGAGACAATGGGGCTGTGGGAGAAGCGTTCGAGCTGACGTCCCAGTTGTGAGATCGCTCTATGATCACGTTTACTGGCGCGAAAGGTTTCAGAGAGGTGATGCTTGGTCGGGAGAGTTTGGTGGCGCTTTCTCCAAGGGTCAAAGATGGTAAGTCCTTCGCTGGGGCGTCGGAGGGGAGGATCGGGGTGTTGTTTGGCGAGGGGGGAGCTTTTGATGGGCTGGTAGATGGGTCCTCGTTTGATTTTATGTCCGAGTCGCTTGCTTTGTCAGGAGTGGTTTCTTCCACGGTGACTGCGCTGGAGGTCTTGTCGTCGGCGGGTTGTTGAGGGAGACTCTTGTCTGTTTGCGCTGGAGCGGCATCTCGCTCATTGACAGATGCGGTGGTTTTGTCGTCAGCGATTTGTCGAGAACTACTTTCGTCATCTATCTTGGTGACATTAACAATGTCGCTGGGCGTCTCCGAGGCGCTCCGCACGGAATTGTCTTTCTCGGGAATGGCATCTGCCTGGCCACTGGGAGGGATGTCCAGCGATTGATTTTTGATCTTTGGTCTCACCTCTTGCTCCCCAACCTTCAACTTCCCTCTCTTCTCACGTCTCTCTTGATCAGATTTCTTTTTCTTTTTCTTCATTGCATCAGCAATCCTCTGTCTTCTCAACCTTTCCCTCGCCCGGTTCATCATGTTGATCTTCCTCGTCTTCTTCGATTGCTTCTTTGTCTGCGCTCTACCATCGTCTCGTAGTCCCTTCTCATGCGCCTTCTCCATCGCTCGGAGGTTACCCTTCGTCTGTGCATAATCAAATCTGCGGCCAACATCCAGCAGCTTTTCTTTGCGATCGAGCGCATACTTGTTGATAGCTTCCGCAGCGGTCGGTGATGTCGTTCGCATGGCTGTCACTTTGAAGATGACACTGTACTTTCCGGGTTCCACATCGTCAAGTTCCGCAGACACAGAACGTGTAAAGGTCGCTCCATTACCGGAGTTGTGCATGCTGCGGATCAGGTAGTTCTTCGAGCCTTCTTTGTAGACACGGAAGTGGAGAGAGTATACGAAGCGGCCAATGAGGCCTTCGAAGTACCTGGGATCTGGCTGAGAGAGAACAACTACCAGAGGTCCGCGTTCGGTGACTGTGATCTCAAATCTCGTGTCGAGGTAGTCGACGGTCCAGGGTACGTTGACACAAGTCCATTGCTGCGCGATCTTCCATTCTTTGGTGAAAAGACGCACTCTGTTGATGTGGTGGAAATGCTTGAGGAAGTCTTTATAGGAGATCCAGAAGATTCCGTCGTCGCCAAAGGTATGTTGCAATTTGATCATCAGCTCTGGCGTCCACTTCTTGCTGCCGTCACTCCAGTCGCCTTCCCATTCCACCTCACCCCAGGGATTTCGCAGCTTGAGGAGTTTGAGGTCGCCGTCTTCGTATGTGCGAAGGACCGTATATGCGTGACCGCCCACGAATCCTTTCGAGGATGTAGGCTGCGTACCGCCGCCAAACAGGTATTTCTCGTTGACCTGGCTCACCTGCTCTCGCCAAAATCGATCTTTGTCCATGATGTCCTCGGGGTTGATGACCACTGCAACGCCACCGGTGAGATCCTCGATACCTTCGCTCGCTGAGCCTCCTTCAATTGCGAAGTAATCACCGTGAGCCTTCGCGTATGCTTTTTCGATCAGTGGCAGCCATGTCTCGTCGGATTTGCAATGTGAAAAGTACAGAGCTTTGCCACCGCGTTGGAGGGTTTCCATCAGCTTGTCCTCATCGTGTGGCAGAGATGTGCCTTCCTTTTTCTCGCGATTCCAGCCTCTGACGATGCTGATTTCGTCGTCGTCTCCAACGCGCATGTAGAGCTTGTCGTCGATGACTTCGTATATCCATTCGCCGTCTGAAATTACAAGTCAGTGATCGAAAACTCAGCATATCGCACATGCAGCTTCACATACCCCGATAGAACACAAACCCATATACGCCGATCTTCTCGTCTCTCGCCACACAAACGTCGTCGATCAACTCCTTCTTCGCGCTGATTGCCATCAATGCTGCCAAAAACCAGCAGTCCCCACCACTGCCCTGATGGACATCAGTAGGAGTGGCCCCGTCTATGAAGAACTGTGGATTGTCAAAAATGTCTTCCACGCGTTTGACCCACGGCGGTGCATCGACATCTTCCACGGCATCGGGGTACGACCCAGTCAAGCTCTTGAAGCAGTAAGGGCTTGCCTCGGGGTTGAACATGGCATCTCGATACTTCTGGTTCAGCCGCTTACACTCATCAATGATGGCGGCAACTTTGGCGCGACATTCTGCCGATGCTTGCTCCCATGATGTTGCCGCGTTTTCTTCGACTTTCAGTCCTTCGGCCACAGGACCTGGGGCGATTTCAAACTTCTCTTGTTCGATTTTCCTAGCTGCACGTGAGACCCTCTTCGCGCGTTTGGGCTGCACAGAGAGAAAACGATCCCATGCCTGGTAGAAATAGTCTGTCTTTGTCGCATTCGCATCTACCGGAGGTAAGTTGATCAAATCTGTGGGTGGAGGTGGAGGGCGTGGATCCCTGATGATTCTGACAGGGAATGGCAATGGTTGCGGCGGCTCTGGCTCTGCCATGCCGGTCCGTACAGTAACGAAGCCTGACTTCATGATATTGATGCTGCCACTAAAGCATAGGTGAGGACAGGTAGTGGTATGGCAACGCACGGCAGCCTGAGCTTATTATATATCTGCGGCACCTCGAGATTGACTAGTCGTTTCGTGGTGTGGTGGTGTACCGCGCTGCGTGACACACCATCAGCGCGCAGTGTCTATCTGCACTCCGGGACGCAGTGGCGGCAAGCTGCAGAGGTGTACAATGAGGCACCGTCTGTATCGTATGCTGTTGCCCAGGTACCGGCATACTATGCCACGATCAGCTACGACTAAGGGCCGGTGGCGAGAGTGAGGATAGAACGCATGATTGGTGCAAACTCGACGGCACATGCTGGCAGTCATCAGCACCGGTGAGGCCTCTACGCGGCTGCGCATGTACAAATGGGCGGCAATGTGAGTGGTGGCGTGCGTGGGCTAGCAGGTGAGGCTGACATGACTGGAGTGTTGCCTTGTTCGATGCAGTATCTGCATACGGAGCTCGCGGGCGTGGAGCTTGGTGGGCTGAAAAGGCATGATATGATTATTGGCAGTCATCTGAAGACAGCCTTCATGCATCATGTGATGAAGGTACAGCATTCCTGCGACGGCTTCGAGGCTTGAACATCGACACAGTTGAATGATGTGTACAGTGGAAGTCAAGGGAGAAATAAGAGCATATTCACGATGACGTCTTGGCTACCTGAATCTCACAAGAGGCGAACCTTTCAATGTTCCCCTGGCTCGAGCCCATGATTCTGTCCAACACCTTCGCATGAAATTGCGCTCCATTTCCCGGTATTCCAATACATGCCTGACTTCTTGCCGATGTAAACATTTTCATGACGCCGACGCAATGATGCAACATACCCGTACGATATTTGAACAAGATTTGCTGTACCGCACGCGACCCGCCTCCATCATGTCGGAAAAGATGGCGGGCATGTAGTTCGCATATACTGCGCAAGCCTATAATAAGTGGCAACAGGCGTTGAGCCCTTATCATCATATGATCCCCATAACACCCCGCCGGGTTCAGCCTCCGGACGACTCGGAATCCTCCTTGGGGCAGGGTCTTTGTATACCCATAATGATCGGGCCGCTGACCGGCCTGAAAGCAGTGGCCGCCAAAATACCTGCCAATATACCGACTCTATATTAATATAGTGTTCCCCAGCACTAAGGTGCACCCGGGAACTCGGCCAAACGCTCAAAACCCAGGGCTTCCTTGCGCTACGAATTATTGGGAATACTGTTGACAACGCCCTTTCATTCGTTTCTTCACAACCGCAGGTGGCCTGCCGTCTCAGGCCGTGTGTGGCTGCGAACAGAAGGCTGCAAGGCTGCCCAAAGTCCTGCACATCATCTGTGAACAACGCTATGGCGTTCTGCCGTGTGTTCGAGATCTGTGGAACTACCAAGTAGCGCGTGCCGTTTGTATAGAGGTGGGTGTAGAAGTTATAAAGAGGTTTGCTGGGAGATGGCACGCCTGAAAGCAAGAGGCAGAGGCTTTCCAAAAATCCTCTTCAAATACATGTATATGGCAGTGGTTCGCATGGTCTGTGATGGTCGCAGATCTGTCGGCGAAAGCACCAGACGTTGGCAGCCACCCCTCAGACCCGCCACAGCACAAGTTTGATGAGAGTCATCACCGTCCATCACACACAAAACAAGCGGGTTGAAGGGGTCAAAGAATATCAAGTGATCGGTAGTTCTGTTCGCTTTCAGGGGAAACCGGCATTTTTATTTCGGGACGACTTGGCTCTACGCTACATGCTTCATCCATGTATGAGGCAACAGAGTTTGAAAGCTTCCGGTTCCTAGAGAAGAAACATTCGCTTCTAGCGACTTTCGCGAACAATCTAAGTCGTCGCGGTAGACTGATGTAATCGGACTGGTCTACAGAAAGGGGCAAGGCTACTCGAATCATGAGGGAGAGGATGCATCCAGATGTGTACACCTACGCGGTGGATTAACGCCGGCGATGGTTAAACGTTTCTTGCCCTTTCGAGGCAATCACATCATAAACTCGAGGTCAGGTAATTCATCAATTGATCGACGGACAAGCATCAGGTCCGGTCGTCCGTTGTCCATAGAAGAAGACTCATCTCGACAATCATGTTTCAATCTTCAAGGCATCTCCCAGCCAAAACGCAAAGTTTGATGCTTGTTGAGTATCTGTACCGCGACCTCCAACACCTTCAACACCACCTCCATGCTGTCAAAACGCGTCGTGATCTCCTGCCTTCTTGTCTGCTAGCCTCGTTAGCCAGTGCGTAGCTTCACACCAGTGCCAATATCTTCCTCTAGTCGATCCCCCAACCCAGCGCCGACAGCACGACCCACTAATGCTAGCCGCCCCCTGTCACGGTCCCTGAGGGCTTGAAAGTGAGACACTCCTCTCCACCTTCACCCATAGGCCTTCAGAGAGGGAGCCAAAGGGCATACAGAGCTGTTTGGTACTACTGCGCCTTCGTTGTC
>MSJI02000070.1:0-15666 GCA_001931905.2 Cladosporium sp. IMV 00045
ACATCCTCGACAACGGCAATGTCATGGACTTCCTCCAGCTGGAACACCTGTGCACCATTCCTGACAATGTCGCCAAGCAAATGGCGCCGTACTCGAAGGACTGGACCGGCCCTGATGCGATGAAGACGGAGCGCGAGGCCGATCCTAACGAGCTTACCCGCGAAGATCAGATCTATCTTTACACGGCTTACGAGCTGCATCATTACTGGAAGGCCCGTATGCGTGCTCTCTCACTGACGCGCACGTTTGAGCCGGAGTATGACGAGATCGCCGGCAAGCTCAAGCATGTTGTCAATGTTTCTGAGTCTCTGCGCGACTCTGTCAAGCTCATGCCTGTTTTTGGTCTGATTTTGGATATCGGTAACTACATGAACGACACGAACAAGCAGGCCGTTGGTTTCAAGCTTTCCTCCCTGGCTCGCCTGGGAATGGTCAAGGACACCAACAATGAGTCTACCCTTATGGATTACGTGGAGCGTGTTGTCCGCAAGCAATACCCGCAATACGAAGGCTTCACCGACGACATTGCTGGCGTTCTTACCACCCAGAAGATGAACATCGAGCAGCTCCAGACTGACGCCAAGAAATACATCGACAATATCAACAACGTCCAATCTTCTCTGGACGCCGGCAACCTGAGCGACTCGAAGAAATTTCATCCCGAAGACCGCGTCAGCCAGGTCGTGCAGCGCAGCATGAAGGAAGCCCGCCGCAAGGCCGAGCAAATGCAGCTGTACCTCGACGAGATGAACCGCGTCTTCGACGACATCCTGACGTTCTTCGGCGACGACAACAAGGACGACAGCGCGCGCCGCGACTTCTTCACCAAGCTGGCCAACTTCGTCAACGAGTACAAGAAGTCGCACGAGAAGAACATGATCCTGGAAGAGACCTGGCGGCGCAACGAGGCCAACATGCGCCGCAAGCAACTCAACACGCAAGCGGCCAATGCCAATACCACCGGCGACCCGCCGCTCAGCCCGAGTCCCAGCACGGGCGCCATGGACACGCTGCTCGAGAAGCTGCGTGCTGCCGCCCCGCAGACGAGGGACACGAGAGATCGCCGCCGCAGGGCAAGGCTGAAGGACCGCCACCAAGTGCGCGTTGCCTCCGGGCAGGAGATTCCAGAGACTGGAGAAAACATCTCAGACACCGGACTCCTCTCACCAGCCACCGAAGGTGGAGACTCAGAGACCGCAAGCGACACCGGCGCCGCGGCAGAGAAGTCTACGGACCAAGACGGCGCCGCTCCAGCAAACTCCGTGGCCGGGGGTGAAGACGTCGCAGACCGCGCCGCAAGTCTCCTGCAAGGTCTACGAGGCGACGAGGTCGGCGACGGCGGCGTGGGAAGCGTCGGGCGGGACGACAGCCTGCGCGTGCGAAGACGGAGGGAAAGCGCAGACGAAGAACGACAGCGTCGACGAGCCGCGAGACGGCGCGCGGGGAATTCGAGCGTCGACACTTCCGCTGCGGGCTCGGCGCCAACCATCGCGGAAGAAAAAGAAGGCGACGGCGACGTCCTCGAATCGACTGAAGCCCCTCCCGCAGAAGAAAGGCCAGCTTCCTCCGACGACGCTGTGACGCAAGAAGTCGAACGCCGACCGAGCACGAGTGATGGGCAGAAACTTCCCACGCCCACTACCGTTATTGTACCGCCTAGTCCGACGCCGAGCGAGAAGAAGCGGTCGCTTACAAAGGAGGATGGGAAGGCTGAGGAATAGACTTCCTCCTCTCCTGCTTTGCTCTTCGCTGGGCCGGTGTGAAACGAACGTCATTGATTTTGTAAGAGGGGCACAGGGGCAGCGCATCATTCTTTTTTCTCTCTCCTTTCCTTTCTTCTTTCTTGATACTCGAACCTCGACATCGATATCCTTGTCTTGTCTTGGGATACAAGTGTTTCTCGCCTGTCTGGGAAAGCGATGCAAGCGGCCAGGCGTACGCCTTTTGCTTTACTTCCTTTTTGTGTTTTTTTTTTCTCTAGACAACCCCTTGTTTCTCTTGTCCGACACAATTCCCGACCTTTTTACTTATAGCTACTGAGCATTTTTTTTAAGTCTAAATTTTACTTCTTCTTCCTTCTCGTATGAACTCATGTACATGCACTTGTATCTCGTGTTTTTTCTTACCAATTTTTTGGTACCCCGACTGTTGAATGACTTGACTTCTCTCGCCATGGTGGCGTTGGGTAGTTGATTTCGTTGTTTGGTTAGCGGGCTAGCTAGATGGATAGATAGATACGTGAAGGGAGAGGACAAATAAAGGCGAGAGTTTGATCTTTGGTTTGGGTTAGGCCGCGGTTTTTGGCGAGGCTAAGGTGAGCGCTTGGTTTTTACTGATGGATCGCTTTGCTTCGTGCGAGGGGGTTTTGATGGTTTGATTCTTAATGTATGTGAGGGAATTGAATGATTCGATTTGAATTGTTCTACCCAAATGTGGTTTCACATGTCATTACCTTAGTGAGCTTGATATCGTAGATGGAACTGGTGATGCTCGATCTGATTTGATCTGACCTGATTGGTGACGATTTGAAACTCTGGTTTTGACCACTTGTCGACCTGAGAACGCGAGTTCTGGGACGTGAATCCAAGAATGTAATGCGATGCATATTGTGTTGGTTTCTTTACATGAGTTGAATCGAAGAGGTCGGTCAATCTTATGTTTGATTCGTCCATCGTCCATCGACCATCGTCCTTCATCCTTCATCGGAAGTCTGTCAAACTTTTGTCCTCTCAGTCGATATTTGACCGACATCCTCAATATATTAGCATTGCATGTGAGCTATCTAAGGCCCGACCATACTGCAAGCTTTACGCATCACTTCAGCAATGACTTCCAATGAATAGAGACGATTTTAGAAATCATTCAAAGCGCGAACAATGAAGCACATCAACACATGCTTACGCAGACCAGTTCTTTCATGCCCCTTCCTCATCTCAAACAATGCACTTTCGCCGAAGCTTTCAAGATCAGACAAACTGCGTCAGACAGCCCTTCATTCGAACAAAGGGAACAAAGAGGGATTGTTCCAAGCTGAGTCCTTTTGGAGTGAGGCAACTTAATATGTCTTGAATGCTTGATTTCACTTGTGACTCGCAGAAGCTTTGAATACGGAATAACGAAAGCGTTGACGAATGACGAATAACCAACCGAACTTACCTAAAATGGGATCTGGAATCCCGAAGAAGGATAACATGCGTTCGCCTTTGGAGGACAAGCTTACGGCAGAGGTGAAGGCACCGAAGCAGACTGGTGAGGCACAGGTCCCGGCGACCTCAGTCCAGTCTGGTAAACCTTCCACTCTTAGCCGCAAGCCTAAGCATGCAAGGAAACGACTGAGTAGGATGATACCCGTCGTAGCATCACCTCAGACTCATTCATTATCATCAATCACACCCAGCAGTGAGTCCTCAAGCAACCGCGCCTCGACCTCATCAACATCAACCGACCAAAGCCTCAAATCCACCTCGACCACCTCGACCCCTGCAGTCTCAGTCTCCATCTACTCCGGCCCCCACCTCGCCTCCCCCTGCATCCCCAACGCCCTCCTCCACGTCCTCTCACCCTGCGGCCACCGCGTGCTAACCCGCACCCCCGAACCCTGCGGCTCCAACTGCGCCGGCAACGACGAATGGATCTTCGCCAACGCCAAGACGGACGCGAAATTCGCCTGCGCGGTCTGCATCTCGACGTACGTGCGCGAGCACTACCAGGAGAAGAAAGCGCTTTTCGTGCCGAGTCTGGACGCTCTGGAGAGGGCTTTGGGCGGGTTTGAGGTGGGGTGGAAGGAGAGGAGGATTGAAAGGATGGAGAGGGCTTGGAGGAATGATATGGAGGAAGAGAAGAAGGCGTTGGAGGAGACGGGGAGGGGGTGTGAGGGGATTAGGGCGGAGCCTGAGGAGGAGGAGGGTGAGGAGGTTGTCGTGAAGAAGGTGGCTGAGGTCAAGACGATGAAGACGCCTGGTAAGTCGGTGGCTTCGACTGGTCTTCCTGTTCCCAAGGAGGTCAAGACGGACCGATTGAAGAGTCCTGCACCGAAAAGTATGGTGATGAAGAAGAGCCAGCTGCCAGCCCCGTCGTCGAAATCATCATCATCGCGGAGCCAGAGTTGCAAGCCAGTCAAGGAGAAGAAGACTGTGGAAGGTGGGAGAGGGAAGCAGATGGGTTCTAGATTGCCTGTGGGTCCGAAGATGTCGAGCAAGAAATGAATGGATTAGGAGGTCTCCGGAGTCGATTAGACGATAATCGAAGATTGTTCAGTCTCAGACATTATTATTTTCTCCCAAGATTCTGGATGTTATGACGTGCTAGACGACCAGCCCTGTAAAGATCGCGTGCCCTCACAGCGAAAAGGCGAGAAAGGAATCGACGAAATGACTCTGTCCCAATTTCAATTATTGACTACGTCAGATGTGTCCGTTATTGAGGGGCAGTGGTTCTTTCTGATGCAGTTTTTCCATTGATGATGGCCAAGGTGGGGTTGATGAACGCGGCGTCATTGGGCGTGAGATCCATCTCGAGGTGTTGACGTTATTCTGACGCTGAGGTGAAGTCGACGTTCGTTCGGAGAATTTATCTATTCAAATAGGGCCACACCACACATCCCACCTCTGCTCTGGTGCACATTCACACTCAAACAACATTACTCTAACGACTCTTTCTTAACGAATTGAACGCTCTTAATACTCTCCACAACTACAACTTCGACTCAACATCAAAAATGTCTTCCACCAACAACAACATTGAGGCCGTCGCCAACCAGATGCCCACCGGTGGCTCTGGCGAGTTCAACCCCAAGCCCGCTGGCGTTGGCCGTGAGAACCACGATGGCGTAAGTTGTGAATTAAATAAGCATTCCTCCCAAACGAACCTTGAATCTAACAACCAAGCAGCACAAGCCCGGTGTCCTGACTGGCAACGACGCCGTCCCTGAATTCCACGCGAAGACCATGCCCCCCGGCAGCGCCCCCGCCTCCGCCACCTACACCTCCAACACGCAAGAAACCCCCGCCCAGGCATCTTACAACAAGACCCCCGCCTCCGCCACCCTCGGCGGCACCGACTCTTCCCAAGTGAACGCCGGCCTCGGCAAGCCGATTCAGGGCCAGACCAGCAAGGAGCTGCACCACGACGGCCAGGCCGGCCGCAAGAACCCCGGCATGGGCGGTGCCGAGGGCGTTGGCGGATCCGCTTCTCAGACGACCATTGACCCTCACGCGCCTGAAGCTGCCGGCCAGCGTGCGCTCGACAAGGACGAGGCGGTTATCGGCCGTGGCAATGTTGGCGGCCCCGCTGCGGAGGAGAGACTCAATGAGCCTGCGGAGACTGTTGCGCAGGAGAACAAGCTTCCTAGGAACTAGACTGTTTTCTTTCCTTGTTTGATGAATGTTAGCAATAAACGCTAGAGCGGTTTACGAGTTACGATGAGTGTAATGCAAGTCGGACTTTTTCTTTTTGTTCGCATTGGGTTGGGAGTAAGGGAAGATCTTACCATAGTAGAATAAAATTCGAAAAGAAACAAAGCCCGTAAAGGAGCTTTGGTTCGCAACCCAGGCACGATGCATCTATTCCTGCCTTTTAAATATTCCGTCATCGCTAACCCTTAACTATTCGTCGCTCTTCTTTGTCGCGAGCCGATCTTCGAGTAAGGACGGGTCCTGTATTCTTAGCAAGCTAGATTTTCATGATGAAGCTTGGTTTTGCACAAACCAAAGACGATGCATCTGTGCTCTCTTTCGTCGAGGTTTTTGCTTTCTTCTTTCAAGCACACATTAGGTTGGGAGGGATTAGTGAAGATGATCTATCTTACCATCGTAGAAATATTCGAGAAAACCGAGACAGAAGCTCGTAAGGGAGCTTTATTTCACAACCCAAAGACGCTGCATCTTTTTCTTGTTCTCAATTATTCGTCGTCGCTGAATCCGCCCCATTCATCTTCATCCTCGCCTCCCTCTTCCTCATCGCCATTAGCCTCAACACCATCCCTCGACGCCAGTGGCTCCTGTTGGTCAACAAACCCCTCCTCCCTCACAAACCCCGCCACGAAAAACCCCATCGTCCCATCCTCCGTACGCTTATCACACCTCAAACAAGCCTCCGCCACCTCCCCCTCATCAATCCCCTGCCCACCCTCACCGCCAGCATTCTTCAACCCCGCCCTCACACTCCCCACCTCTCCTCTCACCCCCCACCTCCTCATCCCATCAACCTGCTCACTCCTCCTCATGACTCTCCAACCCGCCTCACGAGCCGTCTCAGAAAGCAGAGCACGCACGACAACACCCTCGTTCTCTTCCCCGTGAATCGAGCAAGTCGAGTAGGTGATTTT
The DNA here is from genome assembly GCA_001931905.2 of Cladosporium sp. IMV 00045. Taxonomy (NCBI): domain Eukaryota; kingdom Fungi; phylum Ascomycota; class Dothideomycetes; order Cladosporiales; family Cladosporiaceae; genus Cladosporium; species Cladosporium sp. IMV 00045. The sequence goes on from MSJI02000070.1 coordinate 6,326, forward strand.
CCGCGCGGACGGGAACGTCATGGCGTGCAGGAGGAGGCGCAGTTGGAAGTCCGAGAGGGCTATGAGGCGTTTTGCCAGTTCGAGGCTGTCGGTGGGTGTGGAGTCTGGTTCCTCTTCTTCGGCTATGTTTTCAGCGTCGTCGTCGTTGGAATTAGAGGAGTCGTTCTTCGACGCTTTGGATGCCGGTGGCGGTGCTGGCGCGACCTTTTCGTTCCGTTTTCGTTTCCGACTATTCTTCCCCGTCGGCGCATCTGGGGTGGCGGTACTGCTAGGCAAATGAACGACCACACCCCCCTCGTCTCGCCCCACAATCCCACTCCCCGAACAACTCGGATCGAGAACCAACCCGGTAACTCCCTCGAACTCCCTCGAAGTCGGCACAAGCTTGAGGAAATTCTGCTCTGCCTTGACCTGAATAATCCCCTCCGGATCCGCGAGCTTCGTCATCTTCGCCAGCGTCTTGGAGCGGAATGCGTCTTTCTCACAGGCGATCACGCGCGCTTCTCCTTCGCTTTCTCGCTGCGCGCGCAGGAGCGCTGCAAGGTGGGTCGTTTTGTTGCCCGGCGCGGCGCAGGCGTCGATGAGCGTGCCGTCTTCGCGCGACGGGTTGAGGAGGTAGGCGGGGAAGCAGGACGCTTTGTCCTGGAAAATCAACTTGCCTTCGCGGTAGGGTTTGCTTGCGGTGAAGTTCAGGGTGGGAGAGACGGCGATGAGGTTGGGGATGTGTTCGTCGACGTAGAGGGCTTTGGAGATCCGGTTTGAGACTCCCTTCACAGAATCGACGCGCTCTAGCTCAGCGAATGTGGTGCGCAATTGCTCTTCCAGGGTGGTGCGCAGGGTGTTGATGCGGATCCAGCGCGGGTGGGCGTATTGTGGCGAGCCGTCTTGTTCGTGGCTGTGGGCGGCTTGGTTGACGTGTGCGCGCAGCAGGTCCAGTGTGGCGAACCCTCGTCGCAGGCGCGTTTTGGTCAATTCGGCTGACAAACGAGCTTTATGCCGAGAAACAGTAGCGTTGAGGCCGTGTTTGGCGGGTAGGGCGATGCCTTTTTTCGAAAGGAGGAGGTCGTGCGTCAAGACGAGGGCGAGCGTTGGTGAGAGCTGTGGATGGGTGTTAAAGTCAGATCAACACCTTTTTCTCTCGCTCCGTTGGGAACAACACATACCTGCCTCTCAAGTTTCAGCACTCCACTCCTCTCCACCACCTCAGCCAAAACCTCACTCCATTTCGCCGCCTCGCTCGTCAGCGCGAAAAGAGTTTTGCCGTCGCTCTTCCACCCTTTCTTGCCGAACACTTCTGCTTTTAATGATGTGCGGCCTTTGTTGACCGTATCTAGGATGCCGGCCGCTTCGTGGTAGAGCGACATGGTGTCGCGTGTGGGAAGGTTTTGATTTTTTATATTTTTTGATTTTTTTGATATGGGCGTTGGAGTTCAAGAAAGTCGTGAAGTTTACAAAAATGGAGGGTTTGTTAGGGTTTGAGGGTTAGGGTTGATGTCCTCTGCTGCTGTGGCTTTGGGAGAGCATCGACTTCGGCTTACGACTAAACGCATACATAACGTATACCTACAATGCAACACGATGCCTCTGGTGACTTCTGTTGTGCATTCTTCTCAGAATCTCGTAGACAACTCGAATAAATTGCAACGAAACAATGCGGTTGTAACACAATCTTCCAGTGAGCAAACACACAACTAACCCTCACACTCATTCATCTCTTCGCACCCAACCAGGTACTCAACCTCACCTATCCCCCCAAGAAAAAACAAAAAAAAAACCCCCTACCCCTCCCTCACCCGCACCCTCATCACCATCCCATCAACAGGCACACTCGTAACCGCCTGCCCATTCCACACCTCCCTCTCCCCATCTGTCCCATTCAAACCAACTTTCTCAAACACCAACCCCCTCGCCACCGCCGCAAGAACCACCACCCCCTCCAGCACCGCCAATTCCTGCCCGATACAATTCCTCGGCCCCCTCTCGAAAGGCCTCCACGCACCCGCCGGAATGCCAGCCATGTATTCTTCATCCAGCCAGCGCTCTGGCTTAAAGGAGAGCGCGTCCGCGCCCCAGATCGCAGGGTTGCGGTGCATGAGGTGCTGGGCGGGGTAGATTCGTAGACCGGCTAGGGGCGTGGCCCCGGTGGGGAGGGGGAGGGTTAGGGTGGAGTTTGGGGGGATGAGGCGCACGGTGCCGGCGGGTGGGTGCAGGCGGAGGGTTTCTTTGATGAAGGCGCGGGTGTAGGGGAGGTGGGAGGTGAGGAGGGATTCACTTTGTGGGTCGGTTGGGGAGGAGGAAAGGACTTGTAGGGCGGAGAAAGGGTCGGTGGCGCCGAAGACGCTGTCGTGTTCGGAGCGTAGGCGGGCGAGAGCCTGTGCGTGGCCGGGGGAGTGGGCGGCTTTGCTCATTTCGTAGCAGAGCCATTGGATGAGCGTGGCGGTGGTGTCTTGGCCGGCGAAGAGGAAGCTCTTGACCTGGTCGACGCAGCTGCTCACGAGGGAGGGGGTGGGGGAAATGCCGGCGACGGCGAGCTGGGTGATGCAGCGGGAATTCTCTCTGTTGGTGGCGTCGTCATCGTTCGATCGGATGCGTTCCTTGACGATGGCGGTGAGTTTGCGCCGCAGCCACCACTCGTAGAAAGCGGCCTTGATCGGTCGCACGGGGTCAATCATGTGCCAACCGAGACCCTGGCCGACGGCGTAGCAGAGCGAGCTCAGGCGGCGGTTGGCAGTGAGGAGGCCGAGGGGTGATTTCTCGCCTTTGCCCTCAGGCGTGGTCTGCGCATCCAAGTTCTTCGCAATCACCACTTCCGTGATGATGTCTTGCGTGAGGTCTCGTGCGTACTCTTGCATCTCAAACACCGTCCCCTCCGCCGCGGCCTGCTTCAGACGTTGCACGAATATCTCCGTCTTGGAAACGACACAGCCAGAAAGCGAGTGGATGTACTTAGGCTGGAAACCCGGATTGAAGCGTTTCCGCAACGCTTTCCACGCCTCGCCTTCCTGCGTGATCATAGAATCAGCCCCAATCAGCGGCTTCAGAGCGCCGTAGGTGTCGCTTTTGGGCATCGAGTACTTGAAGCTCTCAGAAGGGTTGACGAAAGCCTCAATATATTGCGGCTCGGCTACGATCAGAAAGGCGCCTGTGACGGGTGCGAGGTCGACCAAGTAACAGCCAGGTTCGCCTAGTTCGTGCCATATCTCTTCGAATCCGTAGTCGGGGTGGCGGTTTAGTGAAGGCTTCAGGCGTTCCCCGGCGTTGATGAGATTGCCCCAGATCGGGTGTCTGGGGAGGGAGGGGAAGTCCTTATAGCTTGTGCGGACGGCGTACGCATCGTATACCCATCGATAGAACCTGTGCAATGCGTACAAAGCGATGCACCCGAGGAGTATCTTTCGAGCGGCGAAAAGCTCCGATTGCCATTCATGTTGTGCCCAAGACTCCATGATGCTGTGAATTGTGGTGGGTCATTGTAGGAAGACAGAATGGCCGAGACCTGGCGTTTGCGTGAAGGATCGTTGGTGCGTACAGTAGTGCGCCAAGTTGCGTCTCTAAAGAGGAAGGTCGTTCGTTCGAAGCGTGTATTGAAGTCTCGTATATGACGTTACATAAATTTGTTTGAGTGACACTACTACATTATGTACTATGTACATGTATGTATCTTGTTTATTGCAAGGCACTCGAAGAGGTTCATGTAAGCGACAGTGTGCTTGTCTGCACTCTCCGCCTTCGGAAAAAGTCAATAGGCTAATAAGGTTGGGTTAAAAAAACAACCGGTGATCGAGTACAGCACCGCGCCGGTTTCGCAAGGTGGAAGTCGAGCCCAGACGATAATCGACAAGATTCAACGTCGGAAACAGTACTCAAGAAGCCTCAAAATCATAATCGTTTTCATCTTTCTTTCCTGTAGTCTCTCTCTCTATAGTCCAAAAAATCCTTCCGGACGCTGGGGGTATATGCTTTTCTCTTAGATCAAACGACCTCATCGCAATGCCAAACGCTCAGCGCTCGCAGAAACACAAAAAATCATCATCATCGTAACCAAACTCAACCCATGCTTCTTACTCTCTACTATCCCAATAAAAGTCCAACCCGTCCTTCTCCTCGACCCTCGAAATCGCCGTGCGCAAATCACTCCCCATGCCCTCTGGCCCACTTCCAAGGACCTGAATGTATCCTCCGCGCTTGTTCGCGCGCTCCATGAAAGAGTCCACGACCGAAGGTAGGGTGGGGTGGTGGCTGCCTAGGAGTTCGACTTCGAAGCGGTCCTGGTCGATGGCGAGCAGGTCTTGGAGGGTGGCGCGGTTGGATTCCTCCGAGTCGGAGGAGGCGGAGGAGACGTTTGCGGTGGCGCCGGGGCCTTTCTCGGGGTCCGAGGAGGGAGATTTGAGCTGGGATTGCCGCTTGCTGGGCCGGTTGCAGCAGATGGGGATGTGCGGTTGGTTTTCGCGGGTGACGAAGATTTTGATGCGGAGGCCCGGGTTGGTCGGGAGGAGTTCTTTCAGTTCGTCGAATTCCCGGTTCAGCCAGAGGAGGTCGGAGGCGCGGCGGATGATCCAGACGAAGTCGACGGTGGCTTGGGGGACGATCATTTGGCGGAGAGAGGCGAGCGCGATGGGGAGGGTGAAGGTGACTCCGGTGCCGCCAGCGACGGTGAGGATGTTGTCTGTGGTGTGGCCGGGGAAGCCGTGGCCGTAAGGACCAGTGATGATCACAGGGACATCGCTCTGGCCGGCGAGAGCGGCCACTTGTGCAGTTTGGCCCTTGCGAGCGCGGAGGAGATAGGTGTGGTGCTGGACTTTGCTGGCCAATTCCGGGTAGGAAGAGACGGTGAATGGGTGAGACTGCCAGATGCTCAGGCTGGGGAAGCAGAGGTAGAAATGCTGGCCTGGCTCCCAAGCGGGCTGTTCGAAGTCGAAGTCCAGACGTACGACAACATCGTCGCCCTCGCCAATCACCTGAATGTCTGCCATGGCACGACGGAAGCCAATACCGCCCTTCTTGCCGCCGAAGTGAAGGTAAAGAGTCCTGAAAGCTCGTGCACCTTGGTCGATGGCGATGAGGATGATGCTCGCCACCATCCAGCACCAAAGCTTGTCCCAATGGCCCCAGCAAGCACCAATGTAAAGAATCGCGGCAATCGAGTGCGTGATCTTGAAGAACTCGTATCCGGTGAAACGGATGACGGGCTTCAAACTGAACACCGTGAGGAAGAAGATGAAGAAGACAGCGACGCAGCCGAAGATCGCGTACATGTTCTGGAGGAACGTGACGTAGACGTAGGGGAAGGGCTTGTAGAAGTGCGCCTCGACGACCGTCCAGCCGATGGTGTGAGCCAGGGCCTGGATGAAAATGATGCGGCCGCACCATCTGTGGAGGAAGTTGAAATGTTGGTACGGAATGCCGGTGAGGATAGTCAAGATGCTCTCACGGCTGGCGAGCAGGACCGTGAATGGAGTGAGGGCGTAAGATAGGATGCCGACACGGTTCGACCACCATCCCAATGGCGTGCGAGTCTTCATGGTAGAAGGGTCCTCGGGAACCCAGACTTTGTAGATGACACCGACGAAGCTTCGAAATTGTCAGTACTGAAAGAGCACTCGTGGTGGTTCAGATCCAGATCGACTTACGAAAAAATCGTCAAATACCCCAAAATAATCGCAAAAATCGCAACCTGCAATCTCGTCGTGCGGCCAAAAACCGCCTTGAATGGCGCATCCTTCAACAACCACCTCCTTCTCGCCCTGCCAGCAGCATCGCAGATCCCATCAACCACACCACCGACCTTCTGACTCGGCCCGCCCATGCGCCAGCCACGAATCGTGACCCAAAGCACGGCAATACCAAGCAGCACCCCCCACATGATGAAGGAGTGCTTCATGCTAACGTCGTGCTGCTGGTAGACGCCGTCGAGGTACTCGCAGGTGTCCTGGTCCTGCATGCAGGGGAGGACCTCGGGCCCGTAGCCCCAGTGGTAGTCGATCCAGCCGCCTTCGGGCATTTCGGCATGGCTGTGTCTTGCTTCGAGGTGGGCCATGGTTGTATGTGTGTGAGAGGGAATTGGGCCAGCCAATTGAGATGATGGTCCGTGATGTGTACCTGAGTACGAATGGAAGAATGAAACAAAAATCACACGCAGTGGCGGAGGGCGGGAGAGTACATGTAGTCGCTCGCGTCGATAAGGACAGACAGAGCCGCAAAGGGCTAAATGAGAAAGTATGAAGACGAAAGAGAAGACAAGCCGCGCCAAGTGCAGATGAGCAAGTTATGGCAGATGGCGCAGGTGTCCAGACGGCGAAAGTAGTAGTAGCAAATGCATTTCTCCCGCCTAGATTTCTTGGGCCTGAGGTGGTTAAGTACGTCGAGAGTCTTTCGCGAGGCTCAAACCACCGCAGTCTCCACGGGCGGCGCATGGGTGTTGACGGCAATGTGGGGACGATTGAGCAAGTTATAGCGATTTAACGGGAACTAGAAGTCGGCGCGCGCCCATCCGAACCCTCGCCGTTCGAAAGCAGATCCACCAGAAGAAGCCGGCGACAGCCAGTCTCGTCTCGTCTAAACAAATTCCCAGCTTGAGCCGTGCCGAATGGGTGCTCGAGCGCCTTGCAAAAAGCGAGGCTTGTGTCATTCCCGGTGAGGAAAGTTGATCTGGGTGAAACGGTTCGGCGTCGCGTGGCATCCTTGTCTTCTTCGCCTGCCAGTTCGACTTTGATGAAGAAACAACCTGACAGCCAAACGGCGATTGCACATCCCTTCCAAGCCATCACCCCATGTCGATTGATTGAATGCATGTATCTCGCCCTACCGCCCTCGCTAAGCGCCTTGCTCACATCGAATTAATTATCCAAAACGTAATTCGTTCAATCAATCTTGCTTGTCATCCCCAACATCACTACCTTACTCTCCCCCCTCACTATCACTACTCTCAGCAGCCTCCTGCGTCTGCCTCTTCTCCAGAATCTCTCGCCAATCGCGCGCAAACTCCCTTAACCCCTCGCCGCTGGCCCCGGCGTCCACCACGTCCTTGGGCATCTTGTGCGCGCTGTATTGCGGCGTGCTGAAGCTGTAGGCTTCCGGGTCGCTTTTTCGGACGAGTCGGAACTCGGGTTTCCAGATTTCTTCATCAACGTCAGACTCAGAGTCGCTTGAGTCGGCCTCGTCGCTCCGTTGGGTTGCTTCCGTGTTGCTGTCCGCGCTGCTCTTGACGCCTTGCGCTTTCTCCCTCTCGTCTGCTGCATTTCCGTTCGCTTCATCGTCCGGCTTGCCGAATCGGATGGGTATGCGCACCGTCTGCTCCTCGTCCTCTTGCTGCTGCTCCGGCGGCTCATCCATAGTCAAAAGCTCCAACCAGCTAAAAAGCAACGGATCCGTCCTCGGCGCCCACGGATTGACATCCACGAGCCACACCCGCTCATACGGCGTCGGCACATAGACATCAAACGCGAAATTCCCATCCGGGAAAGTATCCCTCAACCGCACGTCGAAAAACTCCTGGATTTTACTCTGCAGCCGGTCGCGCAGCTCGAACAGGAAATCGAAATGGTTCAGATCCCGCTGACAAATCCCGATCAACTTGCGGTTGCGCACGAAGCAGCGGAATTCCACGGAAGGGTTCATTTCGAACGCTTTCCGCAGGACGAGGTGGTAGGGTATGCTTTCGTGCGTGAGCGCCGCTTCGGGGCCATCTCCAGACTCTGTATCGTCGAAAGCGTGCTCCAAATCGTGCGTGACGAAATCGCTGCTTTTGAGGAGTAGATACACATCATTCGGCGTGCGACAGTCCATGCTATTAGCGTTCATCCACGTCGCGTCTTTGGGCGACGACCAGTTCAGTTTGGGCATCACGCGGCCTCCCAGCGTTGCTATGGTTTCTTGCACGGATTTGTGAATCTCCCTCCACCCCGCTGCCACGTCTTCTTGCTGCTCTTCCTCCTCGTCGTGACCGTTCTCCCGCGCTTCCGAGGACGAGAACACCCCGCTGTCGTCGGACCACTCTGGCTCCGCGCTGGTCTCGTCGTCGTCGTCCGGGAGAATTATGCCGTCGGCGCGCAGGTAGTCCAGAAAAGGGCGAGAGAGGGGGATGAGGCGTGCTTTGGGCGTGATGGTGCGGTATCTGGGAGCGCAGGTTTGTTAGACATTTTCTCTCCCTTCTTGTTCTTAGAAAACAGCTAAGCTCAGGCCGACACACGTACTTGGGATGCCAAGAGTGGTACGAGCAATTCATGATATGCTTCTTAGTGACTGGAGGGAAAGGCAGCTCGGCGGGCACATTCTCGTTCTCGGTGATGTCGGATGATGCGTCGTCTTCGATTACGGCTGGCATGGTGTGCTTTTTGTGCTATGCAAATGTGACCGTGTATAGTTCTAGATCCAAGTATAGAATGCGAGTTGTGCGAGGTGTGAAAAAAAGAGAACTTGCTGTATTGATGGAATGACTGGTTTCGATGTTTCCTCGTCATAGCACCATCTCTGCCTCGGCGGGGGGATTTTTCTGGGAACTTTTGCTTGCCGGCGATAAGATAAGGGTAAGCCCCGCGACGGTTGACGCCCGAGAGGGATGATGAGATGGCTTCGATCATCAAGCAACAACCTCACTAAATAATCCAGTACCCAAAGTGCTTGCGAAGAGAGTCTTGCAAGTGCATAACACATGACAGCTTGAAGAGCAAATCTGGACTTTTCTTTTTGTTTTCGTCTATACACGGCCGTGCATAATGAACACACATCTCTCTCTTCTACCTTATTTTTCCCCTCCTATTGAGTATCTGCGCTTTTTCCCCTTTTCTGCTCGCAGCAAAAGCTTCCTCAACGCTTTTTGGTATCAAAGACCCGAAATACCTGTCTCCCGGGGTCCCGTTTTCATTCATGCTAGACATCCTCCCCAAAGTCGGCATGTGCACATCATTCGCTTCCCCAATCATTTCCAACAAATCCTCCCCCTTCGGCTTACCCAGCCATAACGCTCTGCAACGCCGCCCGTCCCTGATCGTCCAGCTTCTCCTGCACAAACTGACCAACGCGGCCATTGTGCCTCTTGTCCGCTTCGCGGAGGTACTGGCCGACCCAGGACTTCACATCAGTGACTTCCGGGAAAGGGTCCTGCGCGGCGCGCTTGCAGGTGTTGAGAGCGGTGAAAGCGGCGCCGAAGCCCAGCTCGTCCACGTCGCGGTCCTCGATCGTGTCGTCGATCGTCTGCGGGAGAGGCGGGTTGATCAGCAGCTTGAGCAGCGCTTCGCACGTGATGGTCCAGCCGCGTTTGGCGTAGCGGTCGGCGAAGGCTTGGCTGTCGCCGAGGGTGCGCGTGAGGGCGACGACGGCGGTTTTGCGGTCCGAGGGGCGCG